>CABHPQ010135341.1:0-11231 GCA_902168405.1 Peromyscus aztecus
CCCTGCTGGCCATTTCCTAATAATGCTCAGTGAACCGGATTCACAAAGACCTAAGGAGTTTGGTCTGAAAGTAAACTTTTTTAAAAATGAGGGCACTTGGTTGTTTGATGAGAATGATTTGCAATTATCACACCATTGCCAGAGCCTGTTTTAATTAACCCGGGTTTCATTTGAGTAGTTATCCTTCAGAAGTGACACGTCAAAAAGTTCTGAACCTTCTATTTATCCTAGTTCTTGAAAAGAGGGTTTTTGTCTCTCAAGTCTCAAATCCAAGTTCTCTGAAAGCTTTTATTTGGAAAAAATTTCATTGATGATAATACCAATCTTAACAAATGTCTAAAATTATACCACCAGATGGTGCTACCTCCTTACATTTCCCAAAGATAGTGACACATTTGAAAGGACATTTTACAGTGAGTTCTAATTACCTTCTGTTAGTACTATTTAAAGTTGCAGGAAATCTGTTATCCAAGACTCTGTGGTGCAATAGGGATTTTATAATTGGACACTTGTCAATGGAAGTTGGCCAGCCAGTAGCAACACATAGAGACGCTTAGCTGCAGTCATTTTTGGATTTTTTTAAAAACATTACCTTTCTAGTTATTTGTACTTTACTCTTAAGAAGTGAAAGTCTAGGTGTTTTCTCATCCTATACAAACTCTTTATTAAAGATATACTCATAACGATCTCAAAACCATAAAGATTTATAATGATATTGCAATATTCATTTGCAACCACAAACAGTAGAGCTGCTTTTATCCGAGGATAATATTTATCTTGAACTTAAAAGCAACCTTGCAAAAGAAAGCTGAAATTAGGAGGCAGCAGGTGTCTGGGTGTATGAATCATGTTCTTGGTTCTGTGATAGACACAGATCAAACATTGCATTTACTCTTTTACCTTGCCGGTCCCCTTGTAATTACAGAGGTATGAAAGGGCAAGTTCTGGCCAATGAGATGTAGTGCAGATAAAGGTATCTTTTCCAGATGGATGTTATGTGACATTCGTGCAAATTTCTCAAATGTTTTTGACCTCAAAGGAGTTACAGGAAGCAGAGAAGAATGGAGAGGAGACATGTTTTTGTGCAGTTTTCTCTCTTAGAGCTTTTCCTTCTGCCTGGAAGTGGACAGTCTTTAACTAACCGAGAGCATGGAAAGGTGAGAGAGAATCTCATACTCTTTCACTCAATATTTGAGATGAAGGAAGAAAGCAATCCTGCTGGTATAATATACCAACTGGGACAGAGTCACTGGTCAAACATGAGCAGGGAAAGAGGCCTGGCAATATAGTTTTCCAGGGCAGCTTTTGCTCCTAAGTGATTTAGATTGATCTACAGGTTGTTGGGCATCAACAAGGAGAGCTTGCTGGAGGAAATTACCACAGCAGAATAAGATTCCTAGTGATGTTTCAGAGGAGCTATGTACCACACGGGAGATACAGCCAAATCCTGAGTAGTTAGCTGGACCAGCAGGTGAGAGCATTAGACCCAGACTGAAAAAGATCAAGACAGACTGTAACTGAGGCTGGAAAACACAATCTCGGTTATGCTAGATTTAAATTTTAGTGTGAAGTAAAATTAATAACACGAGATGGGCAAAGAATATTGTATGAGAACCAGGAAGAGGCTAAGAACATTACTTTCAAGATCTTTGATTCTTTCCTGCTATTGGGAAGTTGTACAAGGTCCTTTCACTTACTCTACAATAAAGGACATCTTCCACTGGGCTGGGGGTGTAGCTCCTTGGTGGTGTGCAGAGCTTGTGTGAGGCCCTGATTTCAATTTACAGTACAACAAAAGATCTGGAGACATCTAATGTGATAAAGATAAGATGTTTAGCCAGCATTTAGAAGGTGGAGTCAGGATCATGAGATCCTGTCTCAAAGCCAATAAAATCCAAAGTCAAACCCCAGAATAGTAGCAATGACAATGAAGAAATCAGCACATTTTATGTAAGAAGGGCCATAGAAGAGCAGAGGAGACCCATGAGAGACAGCATTTTAATTATAGAGAAAGGAGCATTGTATTTGTCAAATGCTACATTAGAATAAATTTAAACCAAATTGGAATTTAGTTAACATTTTCTTCATGACAGATTCTCTTGTAGTCCAAGATGACCTTCAACTTCTGATCCTCCTGCCTCTGCCTCCTGAGGGCTTGGGTTATTGGCTAGTACCACCATGTCTGGCTTTAGTTTTCATTTTTTCCTATTCATATATTTAAGAGATTCAAGCTGAAAGCCAGAGTGGTTTTATATAAAACAAAGATATTACATTTTTTGTATGTATGAGAATATACATGAATCCTAATATCTATAATCCTGTTACATGTCTGCAAGTGCTCAGTAAATATTGAGTTAAAAATTAACTTACAATTTCCAGAATATCTGACACTGGATCTTAGATATTTGGAAAGAATGAGAAATTTAATATGGTGAATGTAGAACAGCCAATTACCTACATTTTAATTTTTTTCCTCACTCTCTTCCATTTTAATAAATGGCCTCATAATTTAGCCATTTATCACTGTCTTTGAATCTCTCCTTTCTTTTAACTCTGTGTCTAATGCATCAGGAAATCCTACTGGCTCTCTTATCAAATATGTGTTTAGTATTTATCTTTCTATCTCCACCATTCAAACTCATTAAAAACCATCTTGACTTCTTCATTTAGTCTCCTCTCAGGCATTCTTTTTTTTTTTTTAAACCAAGAAGTCAGTGTGAACTTGTAAAAACATGAAAGAAATCTTATCTATCATCTGCTTAAAATTTATTGATAACTCTTTATGCTCTTACAATAAAATTCTAGGGTTGGGAATATAGGCTAGTGGTAGAGGTCTTGCCCATAAGCACAGGCTCTGGATTCTGGGCTCAATGCCTAAAACAGGAATAAAAAAGATTTTAAATCCATTAGTTTTATTACTAAAGCATGGGTTCCCTAACTGCCACCTCTGCAATGTACTCTTCTGGTCCCCCAGAGGTCCTCTTGATACTTCTCAGACATATGAGGACATTTGCTCTTATTCTGTGTGTCTGGAATTTTCTTCCTCTGCTTCTAATAATGGCAATGCTGCTTCCTTCAGATCTCAATTCAGATCTCAATTCAGGTATCACCATAGGAAAGCATTCTTGACTATCCCACTTAATCTTTATCTCCATTATAACATTTTTCACAGTAACTAGTCTGGTTTAAAAAATTTTGCTTTCTATTTTTTTCTTATAGCTTTATATAAGGACATTATTTTTCCCTGAAAGATGCATTTACCTTTAATTTTCTTGAAAATATTTGAAAAATATGAAAAATTATTTTCATAGATCCCTTATAGCCAATACTAAACTCTCTTCTTTTGTTAGCAGGACTTTCTATATAAATCTTTAAAAAATACAATACTTTGAAAACCATTTATAATATTTATAACCTTAAACATTGTAGTTAATAGTTTTCATTTATTCATCTTAGCACCATACCTTTTGTTCTCAGACATAATTTTCTGCAAAAGAATGCCTTGCTTTTTAAACCAGCTTTTTCTTCGACATCATTACTAATATGAGTCTTTTCTGAATATGTTCTTTTGGTACATAAATTCATTACCAAATAAAAATAGATGTTTCTTTTTTTCTAGTATTTAACAATCCAAATAAGTAAGCCATCTACTATAACTTCATAGAATAAAGTCAGTTCCTAATCTCTGCATGTTTGACCAGTCCTGCTAGTAAAATACTTCCTTGAAATCTAATGCTATTTTGTTATAAAATGTAGCACACATCAGTACTTTTTGTGACTTCCATCTACTACTTGTGAATCCTTTGAAGACTAGGTATCATGAATCTTCCTTTACCTACAAGTAATTCCTTGTTACTCTTTGGCCAATAAGAATATGATCAATTTAGATACTTTTCATATTTCCCAATCACTTCTGGTTTCTTAACAAGGTACCTGAAGAAATTTTTTTTGACTTTATTTATTTATTTTTTTAAATTACACTCATGATATTCATTAATTACACTCATGATATTAATCACATTTGTGGTATTCATAGATTACATTCACAGTATTCATTCAATTATATATATAATATATATATATATATATTTTTAATTTTAAATGCTGAATGTCATTTATTTAAGGGGGGAGGAGGTCTTAAATACAGGCTTACAGCACAATGGGAGGACCCCGGAGGGCAGAAGTTTCCTACTGATGATTTACAATCTTGCTACCTGAAGAAATTTATTTAAATTTATTAAAACACTTTAAAATCACTGTTTTCTAAAATTAAGTGGAGTTAAGTGCTAGTGATGGTGGCATTAAGAACCATGAATACTGCTAGGTAGCGTAGCTCATGCCCTTAATCCCAGCACTTGGGAAGTAGAGGCAAGTGTATCTCTCCAAGTTCAAGGCCAGCCTTATCTACATAGTGAGTTTCAGGATAGCCAGTGTTACATAGAGAGACCTTGCCTCAAAACAACAACAAAACAACAAAACCCCAAACAAAAAAAGACAAAACAAAATCATTAATGCATGTCTTGTCATGATCTTGTTATTTATATATTTGTTTGTATTTATATTTAACAACAATAGTTGATGAAAAAGAGGCCATCAATTTGAGGGGGAGTAAGAGCATGCACAGAAGGGGTTGGATGGAGGAAAAGGAAAAACATATAATTATGTTTCAGTAAAAATATTTTTAAAAGAATCATTAACATAGAAAATAAATTTTAGATTATTTTCCATGTTCTTTAAGAAGAGCTAAATTATTTTAATGTATTCATTAGACTTAACCAGAGAGCCCATGAAATTCTTATTCTTATGAAGAGAAAGGATGAAAAAGTATATTTTGGCTTAATGAAGATTACTAAGGCTCTACATTGAAATCTGAAATTATAAGAATTTATAATTCACTTCTAAGTGTTTTAGAATAACTTGCATACATGATGAGTACACCTGACAAATCAATGTATCCCATGTGTTTGACAAATCAATGCTTTTATTTCACATTTGAATTTGTGATCTTTTTTCCTTCATAATAATCTGTGTGCTAAATAGAAATAAACAGAGTTTTAAGTTCAAGAAACATTTCAAAAACTTTCCACTTCCACTGCTATGCGTCTCTTGGTTCTATACAGGACAATATGGAGGGGGTGTGCCCATACAATGTTTTTTTTCCTTGTCTAAAATAAACTAAGTTAGTTTTGGGTACTAATAGTTACATGCTAATTATCACACTAAGCTGTTGGGTAGAAACCGTCCCTACCAAATATGACTATCTGTTCACCCTATACACAGCTAGAAAGGCAGCATCTCCTCCCCCATGCTTTTTGTACCTTAGGGAGGAAGAAATATCTAGAATACTATCACAGAAAAACTTGTGTGTGTGTGTGTGTGTGTGTGTGTGTGTGTGTGTGTGTGTGTGTGTGTTTGCTTTCCATGGGAGGTGAATGACTTGGCTGATCAATGAGTTTGGCAGAAGAAACTGAGCATACAATCCTTAAATATAACCATTGCCAAAGTGACCAGTGTAATTCTTGACATATCTGAAAGGATTTCCCCAGACACTTGTAAAAATTGATACTGTATAAAAAGATAGCTTTGCTTTCATACCACTCTTGGGCATATACCCAAAGGATGCACATTCATACAACAAGGACATTTGCTCAATTATGTTCATAGCAGCATTATTCATAATAACCAGAACTTGGAAACAACCTAGATGCCCCTCAACTGAAGAATGGATAAAGAAAATGTGGTACATTTACACAATGGAGTATTATTCAGCTATAAAAAAGAATGACATCATGAAATTTGCAGGTGAATGGATGGAACTAGAAAAAAACCATCTTGAATGAGGTAACCCAGACCCAAAAAGACAAACATGGTATATACTCACTCATAAGTGGATACTAGATGTAAAGCAAAGGATAACCAGGCTGTAATCCACAACAGAGAAGCCAGGTAACTAGGAGGACCCTAAGAGAGACTTGCATGGATTCCCCTAGGAAGAGGAAATAGATAAGATCTCCTGAGTAAATAGGGAGGGGGAAGAGGGAGGGGGAGGAGGTAAGGGGAGGTGTCAAGAGAGCATGAGAGAACTCTGGAGATGATTGAGTTGAGAGAGAGACAGAAAGGGAGAGCAAGGAAAATGATATCTTTTTTTTTTTTTTTTTTTCGAGACAGGGTTTCTCTGTGTAGCTTTGGAGCCTTTTCTGGAACTCACTCTGCAGCCCAGACTGGCCTCAAACTCACAGAGATCTGTCTGCCTCTGCCTCCCATGTGCTGGGATTAAAGGCATGAGCCACCACCACCCGGCTGGAAATAGATACCGATAGAGGGAGCCATTATGGCGTTAGGGAGAAACCTGGTGCTAGGGCAATTCCCAGGAACCCATAAGGATGAACCCAACTAAGACTCCAAGTAATAGTGGAGAGGGTCCCTGAACTTCCCCTGTAATCAGATCAATGACTACCCTAATTGTCATCATAGAACCTTCATCCAGTAACTGATGGAAGCAGAGTCCAGAGTCCAGTGGAAGAGAGGGAGGAGGGATTATATGAGCAAAGGGGTCAAGAACATGATGGGAAAACCCACAGAGACAGCTGACCTGAGCTAGTTGGAGCTCACTGACTCTGGACTGACAGCTGGGGAACCTGCATGGGACCAAACTAGGTCCACTGAATGTGGGTGACAGTTGTATGGCTTGGGCAGTTTGTGGGGCCACTGGCAGTGGGACCAGGATTTATCCCTAGTGCATGAACTGGCTTTTTGGAGCCCATTGCCTATGGAGGGACACCTTGCTCAGCTTTAATGGGGGGGGGAACGGGCTTGGTCCTGCCTCAACTTGATGTGCCAGACTTGTTGACTCCCCATGGGAAGTCTTACCCTCTCTGAGATGTGGATGAGGGGTGGGGTGGAGGGGAAGTGGGCGGGAGGATGGGGAAAGAGGGAAGGGTGTAGAAGACTTTCTAAATGGTCTTATTAAATAAAAAACACAGAGCCAAATATAGGGATGAAAGCCATAGAGAGATCAGGGAAATAGGGAAAGCCACCAGCAAACTTACCTCACCAGCTCTGTAGTTTCCAAATGTGAGTCACTTCCTGTCTACCCACACCTTTATATGCCTTGCTTTTTTGCTCTCTCATTGGCTCTTAGCCCAGCTACCTCACTTCCTTGTCACTGTCTGTCTGTACAGACCTCCAGGTCTCTATGGTTGGTACTGGGATTAAAGGCCTGTGTCACCATGCTTGGCTCTGTTCCCTAGTATGGCTTTGAACACACAGAGAGACCCTGCCTGCTAAGTGATCGGATTAAGGGCGTGTGCTGCCTGACTTTGTTTACTTAAAATATCTGGTCTTCCCCCCGCCCCCATCTCCAGGCAAACTTTATTTATCAAAACATAAATAAAATATCATCACATTTCAGCCTAAGTAAATATCACCACAGGAGGGAGAGGGAACTGTGGTTGGTATGTAAAATGAAAAAAACAAAAACAAAAACAAAAAACCTTTTAAATAGAAAAAAAAGATAGCATTGCTTTCTAATACTAACTTTATGTGTCCATATTGGCTTTCAGAAAACTAAAGTTAAATATATTATTTCATCACTATTTCCCCCTCTACTACTATCAATCTTCTAACAATATTCTGTAGAATGTTCTTTTAAAAGGAACACTTTATCTTCACTCTTACATAACAAAGAATTCCAGAGTCTCTTCTGCTTAAATAAAGGTAATTTAAATTGAATGCTTGACTTTTTCCATGCATTAATTATAATTTTATTAGATGAAATCAAGTTTCCAACTACTTTGTTTTATAAATTTTGAGCTAAATTTATTAAGGTAAAATAAAAACATAAGTAAAATTATAAATACAAATTTGTATTTTTTTCTTCTTTTAAAGACATCCCTGAAAAATGGTGTAGCTGGAAGATGTGTATTAGTTTTGAATGTTGTCATAGTTACATTTCTCATCTTTTCAGAAGAACACCTGGCAGTAACTACTTAAAGGATCAAAGATTTATTTCGGCTTATGGTTTGAGAGGGTACAAGCCTATCATGGTGAGAAAGGCATTTTGGGTGGAGCTCTGTCTGTCAATGGCAGTAGCAGCACCGGGCAGCTGCTTGTTATTTGGCTTCCACCAGGAAGCAAAGTGTTCCTGCTGGAAGAAGAGCTGGAGCTAAACCAATGTCCACTTCTTCCAGTTAGGCTCCAACTCTCGAAGGGTCCCAAACCTCCCACATAAAACCACTAGCTGGCCATCAAGTGTTAAACACATGTAGGAGGCAACTCCCATTCAAACCACAACCAACAATGTGTTGATGTACGACACCATTCAACTTTCATTTTAAAGGAAAAAACCAAAGATATCAAAAGCACTACCAAATATTAAGAAATACCTACTTGCAGTTGCTTAAAAATAAGAGATCTTAATAAATAATTGCGGAAGGCACAGCAACATATCTAATAAGAAGAATCTTTCTTGATGATGAAGCAAGTACATGTTGTATTAGTCAGGGTTACTGTTTGTCTTAAATTGAACAGGACGGTTCTGCCTGGTGTTTCTGGAGTGAAAGACGCCAAGCTCCACATTACTCATTAGTTACTACAGATTTAAATCTAGCACCACAGGAGTGTTTCAGCCCATCAGGGGTGAATTCAGTTGAGTACCCAGAAGTTGAAAAGTCTCCTCACACAAGCATCCCTTTTTGAGAAAAGAATCCTCTCTCTGCTCTAGTTAAGGAATCTGTAGGGAGAAATGGAGAAGCCAGAGAGACTGAAGGTAAGGGAAAGTGAAGCCTTCACTGGACAGATTCACACAATTTTCTTCTTCTGATTCTCTTCTGTGTTAGATTTTGTATCACTGTGAGCAAACTTGGCAGAACAACCTAAGGGAAGGAGGCTCTCAGAGTTTTCAGCCCGTGGTTTCATGGCTCCATGCACTTGAGCCGAACATCATTTCAGGATTGTGCAGCAGAGGAGCTGTGTTCATGCCATAGCAGGGAGGAAGAAGAAATGGAGAGAAGAAGGAGCCATAAACACAACACCCCCAGTAACCCACCCCCCTGTGATCTACTTCCTGCAGCTAAGTCCTACCTCCTGAAGTTTCCAGAACTTCACAAATAATGCCATCATTAGGAGGTCAACAGTCAAACATATGAACCCTTGGAATTCCTTTTATATTTAGACTAAAACTACTTCCTTAAAGATATGTCCTTTATATTTAGGTATACAGCACTCTCCTCACAATTAGTTTCAGAACATTGTTTCTTTTTTTCTTCTTCTTCGAAACAAACCTAGGTGAACCTCACACTCTCATCTTCTGGCCTCATCTCTTCTCTGCAGATGTTTCCCTCTTTGTGTCAACCATCAACTCAACTCAGAGGACTTTCAATTTTATTTCAGAACAACTCCTGGCTTCCTGTTCTACATCCCTCTCTCTCTCCATAAAGCCCCCCAATCAATGTCTGTTTTCATCTGCACACTCTTTGTCTCTCTTCTCTTGCATCCTCTGTATCTTTCCTTATCATTCCCTCCATCTGAGGTGCCTCTGCAATTTTTAGCCTGTTGGAAATTCTGCTCCATTTTAAGCCCTAGGCATCACTTCTAGCTTGAAGCTAATCCAGATCCTTGAAACCACACTTGATGGCATAACATTTAAACTTACGTGACCTCTCATGGAACTGATTTTACTCCAGATGACATGTAGATGATTTTTATAGTTATCTATAGTGGTATTTTATTTGTGCTGAAATGTGATTTTATTTGTATGTTAATAAAGTTGCCTAGGGGTCAGAGCTATTAGCAAACACTGTCATGAATGAGGCAAACTCTGCCAACAAATGCTTATTGAATTATGTTGAATCCAAGTGTCACTGTCTGCAAATTTGGGCTATAAATGAACTTTATGTTCTCTTTCTCTATAAATTCTTTTGAGGGACTATAAGTGTTTTTTTTTCCTTATGCACAATAATTTCACAGGTTATTCATGAGATCTACTCTCATTTCCATCAGTGGGGATGGAGCCAGCTGAATAGGATCCTATGGAATCCTTTTCTTGATTTCTAGTATTCCTTCCCTGGCTGCTCTGGAAAACAGAAACGTTGTAAGTTAATGAAGGCAGGGCGGTGTGATAAAAGAATAGAAGACATGGGTAGAGAAGTCAGAATTCCATAAAGATTTAATAAAGATTCATGAATGTCGTCTATAGGGGTCTTGCACAAGTTTTGAATATTTTGTTTAATTGTGTTTCCTTTCTAATCATGTTGGTGACTACCAACACACCTGACTTTCCTACATTAATTTTACATACAGTGCCTTGTTGAACTAGCCTATTATTTCATATAATTCAGATTACTTTGAATTTTTTTAATATAAGAAATAATGTCTAAAAATGATAATTTTATTTTTTCCTTTCCAATTTTACATGTTCACAGGAAAAGGGATAAGAAGAATCATGCTACTATAATGTTATTGAATCTGTGAAATGTAGACTGTGGTTATGAAGCAGGAAGCCAAACTGAAAAAACAAAGCCTCAAGAGAAAAGTTTGTCTTTGCATGGAATACACTAAATGAGGTGTTCATTTATACCAACACAAACATTAATAGTTAAAAGTTGTGAATTTTGACTTAATCCTAATATTGTAATTTATTATAGTTTAATGGCATATAAAAGATATCTTCCTGGAAGACATTCACAAGACTCTGTGTGAGAAGTAGATGAAGTCCTTGGTGAATTTGTATTATTGACATGAACATGGCCATGTCAGTGGAAATGGTCAAGCCGTCCCTGGTTCAGGCTCAGAGGAATGGCCAAACTTTCCTGAGTCAGGCTTAGAGGAATGGCAAAGCCTTCCCCTTGTCTGGCCATAGAAGCTTACTAACAGTTAACCTTCAGCTGAAACCAGTGTATTTAGAAACTATTAACTGCAATTTTCTCCTCAGAGATGACTCCAACCTGAGACTGCAGATTAACTAACCCACCTCCTGCTCATCTGAATAAACACTCTGAGTTTCCAGGTTACTGCTGGCTCATCTCCACCAGAGTATGTGTCATACATGTGCATGCATGTCTGTGAATGAGTGGAGGCTAGGCAACAACCTCAGATATTGTTCCTCAAATGCCTTCCACATTTTTTTTTTTTATAATTTATTTTATTTTATTTTACAACATAATTCAACTTTACATATCAGTCATAGGTTCCCCCGTTCTCCCTCCTCCCGCCTCGTCCTCCTCCCCCCCCCT
>CABHPQ010135342.1:0-40542 GCA_902168405.1 Peromyscus aztecus
CTTCTCATACACTGTAAGAGAAATTGAGTGATGCTGTGAAATCAACAAGTTTAAATGTGTATGCTGTGGATACAGTGGGCACCTGGCAGCCAGGGGCAGGCCGTTACCATGCACTCTTGAGTTGGCTGTAGAGTCGCTTTCATTGAAGACATTTTAAGGCGTTGTGCCAGTCTCAGAGCTAGCACGGTGGAGGCACAAGCATGAGACGGTATGGAGTCCATTGAGGCGTTGGATTGATTCAGGGGAGACTGGCGAGAATGGAGGAGCAAGGACAGTGCTCGAGGCTCCTGGAAGCACAAGAGAGAGTCGTGGCTGAGAAGCGTCTGGACTTAAGGCTGTCAGAACACAAGGTCTTCTCATACTGGAGCCAGGGCAAGGAAGGCCGAAGTCAGGAGTAAGGTGACGGAGCTGTCACTGAGCTTCATTCTGTAGAGATCTGGGAGCCTGCTGAAAGGTTGAGGAAAAGACTGGCAGAAGTGAGACTCAAAACCAGATCTTATGCTCCTGTGCTCTTTCCGATTCTCTTCATGCGTGTATTTGTGCCATATGTATGTGGTACATGCTCACCGTGCATGCACTTATAAAGGTCGTAAGTTGACTTTGATGTCTTCCTCTATCACTCGACACCTTACTATTTTTTGATACAAGGTCTCCGAGTGAGGCATTTCAGCGAGCCTGGCTGGTCAGAAGCCCCCGGGATCTGCCTGTCTTTGCCCCCCTAGTACTGGGTTTGCAGAGACACCACTGCACCTGAGATCTGCCTCTTTGCCCTCCCAGCACTGGGGTTGCAGAGACACCACACCTGGCTTTTACTTGGGTGCTGGGTTCCAAAGTCAGACCCTTTTGCTTACCTGTCCCTCATTGCCCAGCCCACAGATTCCTTAAATAAAAGTTTGAAAAAGTCTAAGTTAAAAGGGACAGTGTTCTCAAATGATATGCCAGACACATTTTATAGTAGTTGTCTTACTTCTTTTCTGTTGTTATGATAATATAATATACCATGGCCAAGGCAACTTAGAGAAGGAAGAATTTATTGGGGCTTACAGTTTCAGAGGGTAAGCCCATGACCATCATGTCAGGGAACATAGCAGGAGGCTGGTAGACATGGCACTGGAGCAGTCGCTGAGAACTTACATCCGTATCCACAAGTACGAGGCAGAGAGCTACCTGGGGATAGTACGGGCTTTTTGAAACCCCAAGGCCCATGCTCAATGACATGCCTCTTCCAACAAGGCCATATCACCTAATCCTTCCTAAACAATTCCACCAGCTGGGCACCAAGCATTCAAATGTATGAGCCAATGAAGGTCATTCTTATTCTAACCACAGCAGTAGTTCAGTTTTGAGCATTTAGCTAATGTGAAATTGGGATAGACAGTTGACAACTGGCAGCCGCTTGGCTCTTTGTGTTCTCTAGTTAAGTGATAATTAAAATATTTAAGTTTGCCTTTCATCATATTTTATATATTATGGACTGAGGTATTCTTGATGTATTTGCTAAATTAGTTATTGCTGTCTAGGGCCCTGCCCCCATATTAATGGAAGGAAGCAGCTTATGTGGTTTGAACTACATGCGTTCTGAAACCACACGAGAATCCGAATGAAGGCTTGTGAGTGTCAGGTTTGCCACCACGGCTACAGAGTCTCTAACAACCATCTCTCGGTGTTCCTGCACACATGCCTGAATATTCACCATATTCACACCGCACACTGCCTAACATTTATTGTCTTTATGTTGAGATATTACCGAGTTTGACCCAAACATTTGAATGTTCAATTATTTCACCAGGAACATAATCTGAGACAAGGTTTAGAAAAGGAACCCAGTTGCTCTTATAAATAGGTTAAGAAGAAGAGAGATTTTCTTATTTCTTGATACTGGGTTTACACTGTTTTCTTTCCTTTTTTGAAAGGTAGTGTCTATGTTGGGTACACCTACTTAGGATGAATGTTCCCCAACCTGACCTCCAGCAGCTGTCCCCTCCCCTATGGGAAGTGGGCCCTGCTGCCGGCCCAAGCTTCTGAAAATGGATAGGTACAGTACTTTTGCTTCAGTGTATTCAGTAAATTAAGTTTCAGCCAAATGCATTGTACTTACATCCCCGTGCCCCGCCCCATCCCGATGGTAACTGGAGTATGGTAGAGATCAGCCCATTCCCCATTCGGCACGGCACTTGACCTTCACAGTTGGTGTTTCAGGACACCAGCAGTCCCTCTGGATGAGTCACTGGTGGAAGTGAAGCCACGGTGCTGTTTATGTCTCGGCATTCTAGAATAAATATCTGAGAAGATGGAAACTATTGATCTGGGTCATCTCCACATTAACGTGTCACCTCAAAGTCTTTAAACAAAACCAAGTTCATACTGTGTGAACAGAAGTCTTTGCACAGCAAACAAAAACTGTGTTTCCTGACAGAAAGGAAGTGGGCAGAGGTCATGCCAGCCAGATAAACCTGTCAGTGCTTTGAAGTGTAGAGCCGTTAGGAGAGATACAGAGATAAAGAATACAGTAAGAGTAACCTACTTAGAAACTGTACTTGGGGAGGAATTGCTTTCAGACTTGAAGTAAAAGATCTGAGTTATTGTTTCACTAAGATTTTTCTTTTAAAGGAAATCATAAGGAAAGAAAGGGTTGCTGGAGAGGTGGCTTAGTGGTTAGAGCACACACTGCTCTTGCAAAGGACTCAAGTCTGGTTCCCAGTACCCATGTCAGGCTGCTCATAGCAACCTGTGACTTCACTCCAGGGAATCAGACACCCTCTCTGGCCTCCTCAGGCACCTGCATCCCCCCCCACACACACATACACATAGACACACAGACACACACCCACACACAATATGCATCATTTAAAATAAATATTTTTTAAAGAAAGAAAAAGGCTGTTCTGAACAGTTTCCTACCAGTTCACACACACACCTCTCCTCCTGTTCACACACACCTGTCCTCCTGTTCACACACACCTGTCCTCCTGTTCCCACACCTGTACTCCAGTTCACTCAGCTGTCCTTCTGTTCACACACCTGTCTTCCTGTTCATACACCTGTCCTCCCACACCTATCCTCCTGTTCACACACCTGTCCTCCTGTTCACACACCTGTCCTCCTGTTCACACACCTGTCCTCTCACACCTGTCCTCCTCCTCCCACACCTGTCCTCCTCTTCACACACCTGTCCTCGTCCTCTCACACCTGTCCTCCTGTTCCACACCTGTCCTCTCACACCTGTCCTCCTGTTCTCACACCTGTCCTCCTGTTCCCACACCTGTCCTCCTGTTCCCACACCTGTCCTCCTGTTCACACACCTGTCCTCCTGTTCACACACCTGTCCTCCTCTTCACACACCTGTCCTCGTCCTCTCACACCTGTCCTCCTGTTCCCACACCTGTCCTCCTGTTCACACACCTGTCCTCCTCCTCCCACACCTGTCCTCCTGTTCCCACACCTGTCCTCTTGTCCTCCTGTTCCATACCTGTCCTCCTGTTCACACACCTGTCCTCCTGTTCACACACCTGTCCTCCTGTTCACACACCTGTCCTGCTCCTCCTAAAGAGAACTCGCACTTGCTGATCCCTAGAGAAGCTTGTTTATTCAAAGCCAGGTCCATAGTCTCTTCTGATTAGGAAAACTAGAGACTTCTAGAAACTCTGGTCACTGGCATCTTAGAATTCTGAAGGGATGCTAGACTGGTTAGGTAAATACTGAGATCTGGTGTAGAAGTGCCAGGGGTTTTAAGTCCAATTGCAAGCTACCGAAGCTATTGATCTTGTATCAGTTGGGTGTCCAAAGCATACATTGTAAACACTGTCCACTGGAGTGGGAAGCATGTTGCTGAAATCTATCTGCCACATCTCAGGATGGCCTAAGAGAAGAAAGCTTGGCATGCCAAGGCTATACCACAGTCTTTAAGTAGGGCAAACGGGGTACTACCCACCCTACAGATGACCTCAGAGAAGCCTGTGACCCGGGCTGGTGTTCCTGTGGCTGAATCAGGCTCTGCTTGCTCAGGCAGCATTGACCCTGTGATACTGTTGATAATAGCATGTACTGTATAGCTCTATGACATGGTTTTTAAAAGACATTTTGCTAATTGTACAGTACTTGAGACATTATTAGGAGCCCAGATTTTCATGTGTCATGTTTTTGTACTTAGTGAATACAGAGACAAGAATTAGAAATGCCCGTTTGGGACCTTTGAATACTTAACATTTACCCTTGTTGTGACATTATGTTCAGGGATGTTTCATATTTAAGCATGTTATTATAAAACATTGCTTTGTAATTTAAATTGAAGCTTTCCAGTGTTTCTATTGTTAATTGTGAATTTAGATTTCAGTCCCTGGCTTTCTGTAGTTAGTTATAACTTTGAATTGTAAGGCCTGCCACACAAGAACACCTGTCTAGAGTGAGAGAATGAGTGTTTTAAAATAAAGACACGTGTGGGGATGGGCTCAGCTGAAGGGTTGCCTAGAGGGCACGAAACCCCAAGTTCAGTCCCTAGCTGAACAAATCACCCTGCCACCTCCACCCGGTGTAATCAGCTGACTCTCCTGTCTCCTTGGATTGAGGTGTAGTCTCCTGTGCTGGCCGGGAACTCTGTAGTAGCCTTTCCACGGGGTGAGAGGAAGCTTCCCCATGACCGTGCTGGGCCCGTTGTGTCAGTTTTCTGCTGTCCTGAGTGGGAGGCTGTCTGACAGCTACAGAATGAGTCACCTTCCGAGCTCACTGTAGACGGTGGACATGCATATGGTAACATTTGGCACACATCTCCTGGTAAACATTAAGACACAAAGCACCTGACCTGTGTCTAATCCATTTTTCCCAGGTGTCCTGATCCTGCAATAATTCTCTGATACCCCTGGGGCCCCTGTCCATGCAGCAAAAGCACCTCCCTACCCAGCAGTTAGTGATAAATATCGCTCAGGCCATTTCTTTCTCTTTGATGTGGATGAGCAGGCAGAGGGCTCCAGCTGAGCTGACCCTGCCAGGCTCTCTTTCCGTGGGTCTGAATTGGGCTACAGCAGCAGCAGCCCATTGAGAGCTAAGTCTGACTTTTTCTTGTCACTAGGTCATGAAAAGGACGGTACTGGAGGTGTGAGAATCCCGGTTACTTGTAAATATAATTTCCCATGTCTTTTAAGCATGTGTGGGCCCAGTTCTACATGGTGTTTTCATTGTATGCGTCCTGGCTTTATGTCTGTGTACCTATGACCCAATGGGGACTCAGTCAGAATGCACATCTCCTTTGCCTTATAACATCCTACGGACTTTTTTAAAATAGAAAGTTGTTTTCTGTCTCAGAATTCTAGTCATCTGCATGTGACTTCTCTCCTTTGTCTTGCTTTGTAGCTCAGGCTGACATCAAACTCACTGTGTAACCCAAGCTTACACTGAACTCATGATCCCTCTGTATCAGCCTCTAGAGTGCTGCACCACTGTGGCCAGCTGTGGTTCTCTTGGTGCTTGCCGCATATGCCGTGAATCCTTTATCTGCCAAGGACAAGTCTTGTGCCATTTGATCCACTGGTCACAGAAGTACCATAGCCTGGGCCTACTAGAGAATGTTCTCTGTTAGAGTCACCCTGAGTGTCTCTTGTTAAACAATATTATAAAGTGTGTATACAAAACCTCCTGAACACACAGCCTCCTGAATACATAGACCTTTACCTCTTTTTAGGTAGAAATACAACATGTTCTTCAGCTTGGAATCTCCTCTGTGTCTTAGAACTTCTTTAAAAACTTGAAATGCAAGCCATATTCCTTAATCTTCCTGGGTGTGTGGAACGTGTGTTGCAGATTATCTAGGTTCCTTTCCACCTCTTGCTTATGAGATCAAGATACTATGTAAGTGTCAGTGTAGTGACATGTGGAGATGAAGCAGGAGACATCTAGAGAGTTGGTGGTGTTCCATGGCAAAGCAGTAGCTGTCCCTGCCAGTGTGACCGTGATCTCTGTTGATCCTTCCTGATACGGACTGAGAAGAAGGCATCTCCTATCAGTGCCTAAGCACACAGTACCAGAAGCTGTTTTAAGACCATCTCTGGCTTGGCAGCTCTTGGGGATTCTACCAGTTTCAGAGTATAGGTCCATATTCATGTTTTTATTGCTTATGTGATAGAGATCTCCACCTCTCCATCATTGGGTCTTTGGTGGTGGGGCCCAAGTCAGAATTCATTCCTAACATGTGCAGTTTTGTTCTGATTTGCTGTCTTGCTCTGGGATAGAGCAGGTGGAGGAGTCTCCAGTCTTTCTTATGAAAAAAAAAGTGACACTCACCCCCTGATGTGAGAGCTCCACGACTATGTGAAGACAGGACATGATTTCAGGTTGAATTTCTGACCCATTACAACCATCATGAACTTAGATGAAAGCTCCGAGATTATTTGTTCTCCAGAGGTTCGCACGCTCTCTGTAGCGCATGGTGACAGCACCTGAGGAACCCAAGGTTGCTGTCACATGCTTGTCCTTAAACAGGTGTGGAGTTGGAGAGATGGCCCAGCTGGTAGGAGCACTCACTGTTCCTTCAGAGGACCCAGTTCCTTTCCCAGCACCCATGTCAGAGCTCACGACCACCTGTAACTCCAGCTCCAGGGGATCAACACCCTCTTCTGGCCTCCATGGGTATCTACACACATGTGGCACACACACACACACACACACACACACACACACACACACATACACGAATAAAATAAATCTTTTAAACTTGGGTTTTCCCCTTCCTCAAAGCAGCTACCCATGCAGAGAAGTCCTTCGCTTTATCTCCTAGAGAGGCTCTTTCCTGTGTCTTGCCCATTTCTCCTCTCCTCCTTGCTTAGGCATGAGAGGATGGTGGCTGGGTTAGATGAGCTGTTACTGCCCCCGTGCCCCACTTTGGATGGTGTTAACCCCAGGTGTGGTTCATGTTAACGCTCTGTGCTTCTCTAACGCCATTCTCCACATCGGTCCCTGACGGCCCTGTCGGTGCCTGACTCACGAATTTCCCATTCCCTCTCTCGAGGCCTGGGTCACTGGTGCTGTCATTGATAACCGTGTACGAAGTGAGTGGCTGGATGGTAGAAGGCAGTGAGAGAGGCAGCTGTCCTGACATGAGTCATAGTCAGAGCCTCTCACTGACATAAGACGCTGGTCTCAACTTCGCTGTTCTTGGTCAGGTGGCGTTGATATTATTATTGTGCACACACACACATGCACACGCACACACGCACGCGCACGCACACACACACACACACACACACACACACACACACACACACACAGGCAGATTAACAAAAAGAATGCTAGCAACTTGGAAGAATGTTCCCAGGGCAGCAGCGAGTCTGTCTTTACACAGAGGACTGTATTGTAGCAGACAGCCATCCATGACCTGAAAGGAAACCCCAAATATGTGACTCCAGACAGGAAGTTGTTCCCATGAATGTTTGTTTTACTCATGTATTCTTGTCTGGTGCCCAAGATTGAAACCTATTATCAAACATCTCCATCTCAGTGAAATAAAATATTTATGTACGAAAAGAAATCACTGTTATTTGATATGGTGTTTTCCTAGTGTTTCATTAAATGACAGAGCCATTTAATGGCCATTCATAACAAACATTATGTAGATATCTTCAAAGGCTTCGTTAACACATGTAGTCTGTCATGTAGATTAAAAAAGACATTTCTTTCTCAGGTCAGACAGCCATGTAGTTGTGCCTGAGGTGGCAAACTTCAGCCTCTCTCCACCATGCCTTGGGTAAGGACACAGGTGATACCACAGACAGCAGGTGATACCACACAGGTGACACACAGGTGATACCACGGACAGCAGCTTCAGCTATCTTCACAATGGTGCATGCTTTAGAAGGAATAATTCTATCTCAGAATTTGAACAGAGCACTTGATATAGCTTTAGATATCAAAATGATGTAGAGACCTGATTATATATAGAAAAGCTGTGACTCTGGAAAGTGACTGTCACTGGGGTTCAGTGTAATAAGCTCGTTTTAAAAATTATTCTCTTTTTTCATTTTTTTATTTTATAATTAATTTAATTTTACATATCAGCCACAGATTCCCCTGTCCTCCCTCCCCCCACTCCCAGCCTTCCCCCCCAATCCACCCCCATTCCCACCTCCTCCAAGGCAAGGTCTCCCCTGGGGATTCAGCTCGGCCTGGTAGATTCAGCTGAGGCAGGTCCAGTCCCCTCCTCCCTACACCAAGGCTGAGCAAAATGTCTCAGTGTAGGCCCTAGGTTCCAGAAAGCCAGCTCATGCACTAAGGACAGGTCCCAGTCCCACTGCCTGGGAGCCTCCTAAATAGTTCAAGCTAATCAACTGTCTCACTTATCCAGAGGGCCTGAACCAGTTCCATGGGGGTTCCTCAGCTATTGGTTCACAATTCATGTGTTTCCACTAGTTTGGCTATTTGTCCCTGTGCTTTTTCCAATCATGGTCTCAATATCTCTTGCTCACAACTCCAGGGAGGCTACCTAGTAAAGAGGACCCTAAGAAAGACACAGGGACAGAGAAATGGATGAGATCTACATGAGCAACCTGGGGGTGTAGGGGGGTAATGGAGGGTAAGGGTCAGGGGAAAGAGAGCTTAGGGGAGCGGGAAGTCCCAGCTGGATCAGGAACAGAGAGGGAGAACAAGGAAAGAGATACCATGATAAATGAAGATCCCATGGGAACAGGAAGAAGCAAAGTGCTAGAGAGGTCCCCAGAAATCCACAAAGATACCTCCACAATAGACTACTGGCAACGGTCAAGAGAAAGCCCAAGCTGACCTATTCTGGTGATCTGATGACTGAACACCCTAACTGTCATAATAGAACTCTCATCCAGTGACTGATGGAAGCAGATGCAGAGATCCACGGCCAAGCCCCAGGTGGAGCTCCAGGAGTCCAATCAGCGAGAGAGAGGAGGGATTATATTAAAAATCATTCTTAATCTAAGACAGTTTTTGGTTTTCAGGTTTGTTGTTGTTCCATAATGGCTAAGCTTGTTGTGGAGAAGTTTTTAATCTGTGAATATCATCAGGGTGTTTGTAGGTAGACAGGAAGCCTTACAGAATTTAATTTTGAATGGGTATGTCTGGGTCAGTGACCTCATAATCTTTCCAGAATGAAGCTTGGCCATGAAGCACTATGTGCCCCACCTCTAGGAACTTTGGTCAGCTACTGAAAAGCATGCTTGCTTTTGATAGCGATCTTTATTTCTGTACCTTTGGCAGTGTGTTTTATCTGAGAGTATACTGGAACTGTCCCACACTGATGCTGTCACGAATCCAATTGTACAACCCCATGTTTCCGGAAGTGAGCCTAACTTTACCACACAGCGAAGGCACTGAATGCACTGAGAACCAGTCTGTGTTGGTCTCTCTTCTCATTGCTGTGTCCAACCACCTAACAAGAGCAGCTGAAGGAAAGGCTGTATTTTGGCCCGTGGTTTGAGGGGATAGAGCCCATCTTGGTGGAAAGGCAAGGTGGCAGGTGGCTGCTTTGGCAGGGAGACCACGAGGCTGTTTGCTCACATCTCATTGGACCAGAAAGCAGAGAGAAGGGAATGCCTGTGCTCGGCTGCCTTTCTCCCTTTTCTCTTTTTATCCAGTTGTTGACCTTATCCCATGATGCCACCCACACCCTGTCCTCTGAGATAACTTAATCATCTCTGGAAAAGTCCTCACAGACGGACCAAAAGTTGCATTAATGTGTGTGCATTAATCCCTAGGTGTCTCTTTATCCAGTCAAATTGGCCATCAGAATTAGCCGTTACAGTCTACTAAATTAATATTTTTCTCATGGGCAGTATATCCCTAAGTACTCCAACAGCCAAGTCAGGAGCAACTTTAAACTAACAGTAGCATTAACCTCTTGGCTTCCAAATACCTTCTATCTTCAGTCAGGTTCTCTTACAGTTTAAAAGATGACATCATTTATATTCCCTTGTGTAGACACCTTTTCCTGCTGAAGCATCCTTCCTCTGTCCTTTCCTCCTTACTGTAGTGTAGACAGAGAGGTGCAGCTGACAGCTGGGAATTGCTGCTGTGCCAAGTTATAAAGTAGCAGCAGAGAAAGCTTGAGCCGGGGCACTTGGGGTGACCGTGAGAGCTCCAGGATAGCTCTGAGAGACACCTTCACTGTCTGTAGTAATTGTGTGCTGTACCCAAAGCAGTGACCCTCTTCATCTCACAGAAGTAGGGAACACTTGGCAAATAGAAGGGTTTGTGAGGAAATTTTATTGTTAGCTATGATTTTTGGTGTCAGCCAAGTGCTTACATGGATTTCTTAAAATTTCTTTGAAAAGGAAGAAAAACACCCAGCCCTTCTTGGTTTTACTTCCCATTTTATTAATGCTGTGACTTAGGATTTCTGTTGCTATAATGAAATATCATGAACAAAAGCAAGTTGGGGAGGAAAGAGTTTGACTTACACTTCCATATCGATGTTCATCATCTAAGTCAGGACAAGAGCTCAAGCAGGACAGGAACCTGGGCGTGGGAACTGACGCAGAGGCCATGGAAGGGTGCTGCTTACTGACTTGCTCTCCTTTGCTTGCTCAGCCTGTCTTCTTATAAAACCCAGGACCACCAGCCCAGGGCTGGCACTACCCACCATGGACTTGGCCTTCCGCATCTATCACTAATTAAGAGAGTGCCTTACAGGCTTACCTACAGCCCATCTTATGGAGGCATTTTCTCAGTTGAGGTTCCCTCCTCTCAGATGACTTTAACTTGTGTTGAGCAGACATGAAACTATCCAGCACTTGCTGTTTAGTATCAAATTACAAAGTGGTCAGAAACGGATACAATTTGGATGTTTACTTCAGTTTTCAACACTAATTTTTAAAAGCTCAGTTGTGATGAGAGCGGATGTGGTGAGCTGTGTGGGTCCTTGTTGCTTTTTTGTAAACCACTGCCCATTGCCGATAATTAAAAGGCAATTATCCTTACTTTTATTCTGATCAGAAAAGCCATTACCTGGTTCAGTCTCATCTGTGCACCTTTTAACAAAACCTAAGGTTCTTGTACCAGTCCAAGAAGGCTGCAGGTAATTGCTCACCAGGTACTGAAGAACAGGAAGGATCAGCCACCGTGCATCTTGGTTAGTACGTACTGAGAGTTTGTCTCCGAGAACCTTGCTTTGAATTAACTAAATAGTCCAGTAAGCAGTGATTTTGATAGCTCAAAGGGAAAGCCAGCTAACAGTGAAATTTATCATTTTTCACTGGCAGAGATTCCCCTATCCCACACAGGAGTGGTTCCACCAGTATGAAGCCTCACACTGAGGCCCCTTCCCTAGTTGAGACATGTACCTCCAAACTGAAGAGGAGCTGTTCTGGTTCCTGGGCCCACTGCTGACCTGCTCCTGAGTACAGCAAGAACTTTGAGTACCTTGGAAGTTGTACTGTTTCTTGCTGGCCTGTGTCTGATGAGAAAACACCGTGGGCCTGCTTGTTCCTCCTCAACATCCTAAATGGAGATAAAGCCTCTGTTTTCCCATTTCTTTTTCTGCAAGTTTAATTTTTTAAAAAAGTAGCCTGGAAAAATGACTCAGTGATGAAGAGAGCTTGCTGCTCTTCCGGAGAACCTGAGTTCAGTTTCCAGCACCCATGTTGGGCAGCTCCCAACCACCTGTAACTCCAGCTCCAGGGGATCCAGTGGTCTGCATGGGCACACACACACACACACACACACACACACACACACTCATATACACAGACACACACATACACACACAGAGACACACATACATATACATGTAAATAAAAATAGATCTTTCTGTAAGTTGTTTGGCTGAGAAGCTGTGACAGTTGGATAGGCTCCTTGGGACTGTAGACTTGTATAGAAGAGTACTTTCAGCAGACCTACTGCACTGGTGGGAATGCTCTAGGTTGTATTCTCAAACACAGTCGCCATCAACTGGGGGACTCACTAGAACTTCCAAAGGAGCTACAGCCAAAATAATTTACTTTTCAATTTTAATTTGATGAGCTTAATGAACTTAATTCATCATGTGACTGATGACGACTAGGAGACAGCTGTGTGTTTACTGTTCTGTCAGCCATATGTGCCTCTGAGCTTTTCTACAGACGGCGTCTGTGCCTCTTTTGCCTTAACACCTTAGAAAAATTAACCTTGTATTAATAATAATCATAAATATGGTCCTCTAAGGAAAAGGAAATTTGTAAGGATTTTCATTTCAAAATTTATTCACCTATATTGACCTTATGTAGTTTAATTACTTTATGATATTAAGAAAATTTACTCAATCTTAAAATTACAGACTAATATCTATTTAAATATCCCAGGTTTATTTTCTGCTTTACATATTTTAATTTGCAGCTTCAATATATATGTAGAAGTAATTACATGCATTAAAATAACCTTTTCCTTTTATTATTCCTTTTTAATGAGACTGTAAAGCACACGGCGTTAGTGCGGGGTGTGCAGTGCAGCGCTATGACAGAACACTCCATTTAGTTCTCACTAATTACACTCTGATACTTGGAAGTCTCAAAGTCTGATTCTGATAGGGGAGTTACTGAAATTTTAAGTTAAATTTGTTTTATTTTACCAACTGAGCAAATGTCCTTCTACTTCTGGGTCATCAGTCAAATTTGCCTGTATCAAAAATGTTAAAAGGGAAACGCATGGAGCACGTGGGAGTTCAGTCTTTGAGCTTTTTCATCTCTGTAAAATTGATTAGAATAGTGGCTGGTGCTGTGTGTGCCTGTAATCTGTGCACTCCAGAGCTCCATTAGGAGGGCTAGAAGTCCAGCCTGGGTTACATAGTAAGACACTCTTAAAAACAGGGCAGATTTTCCATAGAAAAACCACACATACATACCTTGCTATCTGTTTGACTTCTCTACTAAGTGTGCAAGCATGGAACCCGAATTTCACATTGCTGGCAGGGACTTCCACCTCACCCCGTGCGATCGTCAGACTCTCCCTAGTAGTATCATAGTTTTACAGATGGGGCAGTGGAGGTAAAGCGTGATTGGATCTGGTCTCTTAGCTCATTCAAGTGAGAACGTAAGTCAGCATTTCCTGTGACTACAGTGATGGGTCTCTCATGGGGACACTGATAGAAGATCTGGTCTATCTGCTGTCACCTCTCACAACTAGACCATCCAAAGTCCAAACAAGCCCATGGTCAGTAATTAACCACTTTTACCATGTGAAGGCAGAGGTGTACTTTATTTCTGCTCCGGCCATTCGCGCTTCATTCTCATATGCTGGCTAGTTGCAAAGGATATGTTGATACTCTCTTGACAAGAGCGTCCATGTTGTCTGTTGTTTAAAAATACATTTTCATTTCCTGAAGACAGCAGAATGAAAGAACTAATGAAGGAAAGACACACAAAGGGGAGGAGGAGAGCTGCAGCTGCTCTTCCCCAGAGGACTGTAAGGAGTTCATGACAGTGTGTGGCTTATGATTCCTAATGAAATTACCACAGTTGTTTAACCATAATGTCAGCTAGTTAATGCCATTCTTCTTGTGTGTTAATATGATTGTTAAAATTTAAAACTGGAAAGCTATCAGTTTCAGCATGGTGGGCCTTCAAGGGAATATCTTTGAATGGCAATATGAAATGAAAAAAAAAAAAAGATGAGTGTTAGTCGAATAGTTGAAAATTGTAGAAAAGGGAAACAGTTTATGTAGCAACTTGGTGCATATTACGATCCATGGGTGCACTTGTTCAGCATTAGAGTGCATATGTAGATTCAGGCTTGCTTGTGACCAGGACACAATGGACAGTACCTTAAGAGAACATGTGTCACAGTTGTACACTGTTCTCACGGCCCTCCTCTCAGTATGTATGCGTTGGCAATGACTTCACAAAGACCTGCAAGTGAGTGCTTACAATTCTTAGAGGCTTCCTGTCTGGGTATGTCACTGTCACTCTGGCAGTCCCCCTGTTGGCTCTGTTGAGTTACTTGAATTTGGAAGATAGTGCTTTCTAAGAATGTGTATATTAAACACTATTAATTTTTTTAGATTTATTTATTTTACGTGTATGAGTGTTTACCTGCATGTATGCCTGTATGTACATGCTTGCTGCCTGTAGAAGTCAAAAGAGGAGATTGGATCCCCTGGAACTAGGAATGGTTGTGAACCACATATGGGTGCTGGGAACCAAATTCAGGTTTTCTACAAGAGTAGTGAGTGCTCTTACTGCTGAGCCATTTCTCCAGCCCCTCATTGTTTTCAAAGACTTGATTGAAAGCAAAGAGCAAAACTTAAGTTTGCAAAACAAGGGAATTATAAATTTTAGTGAACATTGACTGGTTAACATTTTAAAATACTTTTATTATTTTTAATTATGTATAGATGTGTGTCTGCATATGGGTATGTGCATGTGAGTGACAGTGCCAGCAGAGGCCAGAGGTGCCAGGTCCTCTGGAGCTGTCAATACAGACAGTTATGAGCTACCCTGATGTGGGAGCTGGATTCCTGACCTAAAGTAACACTTTAACTTGACCCAGTTAATTTTCTTACACTAGGTGATCATGTCACCAGAGCTGTCACACTGCTCCTGTACAGTTCTGGTGGGCATAGGAACAGGAAGCTTTGTCCCTGGTAGAAGAATGACATTTTAATTCTCATTCTGAAAAGAGAAGGAGGCAGACAGAGGAGCTCTACTGGGCCCAGGAAGGGAGCAGTGCTCATGGACTCTGATGAAGCAAAATGCTTGTGACCACACACATAGGCTGAACAGCTCCAAGTTCATCTCACATGCTGGAGACCTATTCTCTATGACCTCTTTCTCAAGTAGCAGCCACGGAGTCCAACTGCCCAACAAGCCAGTTTGGGATATTCTGCCATGTTTCTTCTGTAACTACATTTGGACTGCATAGACCAAGTCTTGGTTTTAAATAGGATACTTAGTAAAGCAACTTGTATATGAAATGAATTGTTGTTGGTCTTTGGTCTTTTTTGTGGGGGGGGGCTACCACCCAGCTCCCAAATAAATCACACATGGAAGCTTATACTTAATTATAAATGCCCAGCCTTATTTTGACTTATTGCTTGCAAGCTTTCCTTAAATTATCCCGTCTACCTTTTGCCTCTGGGCTTTTCCCATACTCTTACTTCTGTAAATCTTACTCTTACTCTATGAATTACAATGTAGCTGGATGGCTGGCCCCTGGAGTCCTCCTCCTTCTCTGGCTCCTAGCCTCTTTCCCCAGATTTCTCCCTTTATATTTACTCTCTGCCTGCCAGTCCTCCCACCCCCCATCCTTTCTCCTGCCTACCTATTGGCCGTTCAGTTATTAGGCCATCGGGTGTTTTAGACAGGGCAAAGTAACACAGCTTCACAGAGTTAAACAAATGCAACATGAAGATAACATACCTTAAAATAATCTTCGACTACAGTGAATGATACATGAATATTTGGGGCCCTCGGCATTGAGAAAGTGGCAGCTCTGCAGAGCCTTAGTGGACTGTGTGTCACTCTGTCTGTCTGTATCAAGCTGGCCTCTGGGATTCTCATTTAAATTCTCTAGTTGTAGTTGTAGTATTTTCTATATGTTAAAAATATTGAATTTTGGATTAAAATAAATAGAATATTTTAAAGTTTATCCTTTTCTGGTGGAAACTGTTTTCAATTTTTTAGTTCATTTCTGCTTCTCTTGATGAATACAAGAAAACACACTACATCTTTAATTTTTTTAAGAGGATTGGAATAAATATGGCTTAAAAACAGAACAAAACCCCCAGATATTAACTGAAGAAGGCCTGGGAGGCCTGGGAGCTGCACCCACTGCCCTTCTTTTACAGAGTGCTTGCCTAGCACACATAAACTGAGTGTGGTGGCCCATGTCCATAATCTTAGGAAGATAAGCTGAAGGTCATCCTTGGCTACATAGCAAGTTGGATACATCTAGCCTACCCTATATGAGGCCCATCTCAAAATTAATTACTTAACTAAAAATAAAATTAAAAGAAAAACTAAATTTTGTTGAGCGCTGTCTCTCATCATATAGTAATTTCTCCTTTGAAAATTGTGTAGGTTAAAAGACTAGAACTGAGGTGTCACACCTGTAACTTGGGGATATTTAAAGTCCCCACTGTGTGCTTGAGTCTGAAGAACATTGAAAGTCATAGTGAGTAATGAATGAGATACATGCATACGTGCAGAGAGACTAAAACAAACAGTGAGTGCATTGGTCATTCTAGCTTTCTCTAATCCTCGGGACCCAGTTTCCTTCTGGAGAAAACTGCCGCTGCTCTCCATTGCAGATGTGCTTGCACACTGGTGCAGGAACACAGTGCCAGCCAGGCAGCACTCCTTCCCAAGTGCTGACAGCCACTCCCTCAGAAGAAAAGAATGCCTGCTATCCTGTCCTCAGAGTACTGTTTCCTCTGCTGTAGCTTCAGAGAGGGGCAGCCTTCCTGAGATCATTACAGAGTAAGCACAGTCCCTCTGCTGACTGTGCTGTAACCTGCGGGCGTTCCAGGCCACTGAAGCCAAGGGGAGGTAAGAGATATGCTCCTGTTCTGCTTCAACTTTCTTTTTATGAGATAATACAGACTTTTAGATGGCCATGTGCTGGCTAGTTTTATATCAACTTGGCACAAGCTTGAGTCATTTGGAAAGAGAGAGCCTCAAGTGGGAAAATGCCCCCACCAGATTGGCCTGAGAGCAGCCTGTGGAGCATTTTCTTGATTAGCGATTGATGTGGGAGGGCCCCGCTCACTGTCAATGGTGCCTCCCCCGGGCTGGTGATCTGGGGTCTATAAGAAAGCAGGTTGAGCATGCTATGAGGAGCCAGCCAGTAAGCAGCACTCCCCCATGGCTTCTGCATCAGCTTTTGCCTTTAGGTTCCTGCCCTGTTTGAGTTCCTGCCCTGACTTCCCTGGATGATGGACTACATGTTGTAAGATAAAATAAACCTCTCCTCCCCATGTTGCTTTTGATCATGGTGTTTTATCACAGCAATAGAAACCCTAACTAAGACACCCATTAACTACTCTAAAATTGAATTGATTTTAAGTATGTTAGCCTTCTTATCTATATGATATGTGTATTAGTTATTATTTTATAGCAGAATTTCTTAGAGTTTATTATTTTAGGAAAACAAAGTTAGAAAAAAGAATTATTAACTTATGTCTCATGTTTGTCTTGTGCCTTGAGTCTCATCTAAAACTATAAGACCAAAGTAAGGAATAAATTGTGAGGAAATCCGAGACAAGAGTGGCAGGCTAGAGGAAGGGAGTAAGCAATGCTGTGGAAATGAGCATTCTTCACAGTGGTTTCTCTTACAGCATAAGAAATGTCACATCATCACAGCCCCTAGACAGTGCCCAGCCTGTACGCAACCGGCCTTTCCTCCTTTAGACACTTACTGAGCTGAAGGAAATTTTGAGTTTAGCTGATCTGCACTCAAATTCCGACCTACATGAAAGTCTCCGAAGCATTGGGAGGGACCTGGGGGAGTATTCCACACACACTGCTGTGTGCTTTACTGTTACAGATGTAGCATTTCTGTGCGGTCACTGACACCAAAAATGGGGACTGCCTCCTGTTGTCCTGTCTGCCTGCCTAACCCGGCTAGGGCAGGTTTTGTTCTCAGTTCTTTTTGAGATACATGAAGCTTAGTTTGCAGAGGCTTCCCAGCATGCAAAGGAAAGAAGTGGAATAGAGGTGTGATTAAACAATTTCACTCTACATCTTAGCTGGCAAGAATGCAGTTTGTGTCTGTCATGGGGGGCAGGGGTGAGTGCCAGTGAACCGGAAATCAAGGTGCTCAGCACTTTCGGCTGTGATCATTCAGATTCAGTCTCATCATTTTGTAAACGTCGGTTTGAACTAGATTTTTCTTTGGCTTCAGTTTTCCACTTTAGTTTCACAGCACGTGTATTTCAACTGAACAGAGATCTATGGTCATGCATTATTTGCCTGTTGCGCTTTGAGTTTGCCAGATGCTCTTTATTGAGCCCATCTACCCATGAGGAAGTCCATAAGGCTACCCTTCAGCTCTGAAGAGCATTCTTCTTTAAATGAATTTTTATCATTCAGTTATTTTGTAGCTAATAAAATAATTTTTTTCTTTTGTAAGCCTTCTTTCTATAAGCCTACCCAGGTAAATGAAGATAAAAGACGAAAATACTAGTGATAAAGCTTGTAGCTAATAGACATTGTAAATTACCTCAATAATTCATTGCACAGCCATTAAGAGCTGTGTGATTGATAACTTTTATCCCATCTCCAGATGTAATTATGAGAAAACAAGCAGGGCTAAATGAACCATTGCCTTGGTAAAACAGCACCGAAACCACCCAGATTTGCACAGGAAAAGAGGGAAATGTAGCTGTGTGTGGAAGAGCTATCCACACACCCCCAGGACCTCTGTGGTAACCCTCTCATGTTCCAGGTCTACCACATAAACCCAGCATGTAAGTTGATTATACATGCCTGGGGCCATGTTAGGGGAGTTTCTGGAAAAGTTCCACGGGCTGGTGTAGAGAGCTATTTTGCCTGTTGTAATTGTATGTGCCTTAGAGTTTCCATGCCCTGTTAAACCACAGGCCAGAATGAAGCCCCCTTTGTCAGCATATTTTATATGCATCAAGTTAATGTAATTGTGTTTAGCTTTTAAAATTTGAAAAGGAGAACACATTTCTCTTCTGACAGCCAAAAGCTTCTCCCCACCCTCATTTCAGGTCTAGTAGACTTTGGTAAAGTCATGTGCTCATCTCTGCTTTGCAGATGAGGTGCCCCTGACAGGAAGGTAAAGTAACCATTTCTCACAGAGCACAGCTGTCCCGAGCAGCCACAACTCTCCATTTCTGGAGAAATGGCCTTTTTGTCTACTACACAGTGTGCTGCAGAGGTGACAGTACCCACTTACACTGGCACTCAACCGCTCTCTCCTCAGATTTCTCATCTGTGGTTCATATAGAAAGCTCAGCGTGATGCTGTGTGGGGTGTTCATGTGGATGGGAGCAGGAGGTGGGAGAATGCTCTGATTGCCTTGTAGTCAGAGGAAAGGAAATGGGAGCTTCACCATGGCAGCAGAAGGCTGTAGATTCCACAGGCAGCATCTCAAGATCCCTGGGAATTACAGAAAGGAGAAAATCTACTCAGCTGGGGTATTCTTTAGGAGATAGATTTGTAGTGTGGCCCTAAAGGATAGTGAAGCCATGGACACCCTCTGTGAAGCCGGAGCCATGGACACCCTCAGGGAAGCTGGAGCTATGGACACCCTCAGGGAAGCTGGAGGCCTGGATATCCTTGGGAGAAACAAAAGCATAATGAAAATTAGATGCTTTATCTCATTTATTTGAAGAAGCTGTGATCTTTCACTTACGATCTTGTAACTGGCCAATAAGAACTGAGCTGATGTTCCAGAGTTATAATTCACAGGACACACATTCAGTTCACTTCTCTTAATAGGCATTGTTGTTTTCATTTTTGAACTAAGGAGACTGAAGCTTTAACACACTAATAGGAGAGAGTGCCAGTGCACAGGTCCTGGATTCAGATGCCATGGATTTCCAAGGCACTATGCTGCCTCTTCAGCCCTCAACCATACTTGAACCAAGATTGTTTTCTTGAGATGTGTGCCTTTATGCTGAAAGGCTAAGGAAAGTTCAGGGGACCTCATGTCAGCTCTGCAGCATGATTGTGAGAGAAACCCTTGACATCCAGAGCACAGCTGCAGAGCAAGTAACTCGTTAGCATCTCATGGCATCGTTCCCACTGGCCACAGGTAGCTAAAGTTTCCCAGTGTCTCAGTTGAGGTTATTATTGCTGTGATGAAACATCATAACCAACGCAACTTGAGGAGGAAAGGCTTTTGTCCTAGTTAAGGTTTCTATTGCTGTGAAGAGACACCGTGACCACAGCAACTCTTATAAAGGAAGACATTTAATGGGCTGGCTCACAGTTCAGAGGTCAGTCCATATCATTATGGCAGGACATGGCAGTGTGCAGGCAAATATGGTGCTGGAGAAACAGTTGAAAGTCTTACATCTTGACCTGAAGGCAACAGGAAGTGAACGGAGACACTGGGTGTGGCTTGAGCATATATGAAACCTCAAAGCCTGCCTCCACAGTGACACAGTTCCTCCAGTGTAGCTGGAGTTTTCCAGTGTCCCTCCTGGTCTGCAGCCTCTCAGACCCATGTAAACACACAGAGGCTTATATTAATTAAAACTGCTCAGCCATTAGCTCAGGCTTCCTACTGACTAGCTCTTACACTTAAACTCAGCCCATTTCTGTTAATCTATATGTCACCACGTTTTCCATGGCTTTACCTGTGTGCCATTACATGCTGCTCCCTGGACGGTGGGCTGGCGTCTCCTGACTCAGCCTTCATCTTCCCAGAATTCTCCTTGTCTGCTTCTCCCACCTATACTTCCTACCTAGCTACTGACCAATCAGCATTTTATTTATCAATCAATTAGAGCAACACATTTTCACAGCATACAAAAAGACATTCCCCCATCACTCCAACAAGGCCATACCCACTCCAACAAAGCTACACCTCTTAATGGTGCCACTCCCTTTGGGGACCATTTTCTTTCAGACCAGCACAGATTTATTTCACTTACTCCTCCATATCTCAGTCCATCATTCAAGGCAGTCAGGACAGGAACTCAAACCATGCAGGAGCTGATGCAGAGGCCATAGAGTACTGCTCACTGGCTTGCACTTCGTGGCTTACTTAGCCTGCTTTCATACAGCACCCAGGACCACCAGCCCATGGGTGGCACCCACAGTGCTTGCCTACAGCCTGATCTTATGGAGGCATTTTTTCAGTTGAGGTTCCCTCTTCTCAGATAACTTAACCTTTGTCAAGTTGACTTAAAATATGTGTGTGTATATATATATATATGGCCAGTGCAGGCAGGCAACTTGGATACCAGTATCATTGTCTTTAGTTTATTAATGAAACTGACTAGGAAATGATCAAGTCTCAGGTTTTCCTCAGTGTGATTGATAGCTGGATCCTGTTCTTAATTCTTCTCTCACAAATACTTGGGGGTGGGGGAAGGAATATGGAATTTTACCTGTTGATAATAAGTTTTTTATGGTCAAGTCATCAAGTAATTCCACAGCATAGTATCATGTTTAATCACAAGTGTGATTTTTTTTTCAAAGTCTGTACAGATAAAATATAATGACTTGCATTTGGGATATGGTTTAGTTGCTGGAATAAAACACAAGCACTCGTGACTTTTCATCAGCTGTCCCAGGCAAATATCTCTTGTATTAAACAAATACAGTCTATTTCCCATGATCATGCTATTTGAAGTATATTATATCTTGAATATGAAGTTAATATATTCTGCTTGAAATGTCTTGATTACATTGCATATTCTAAAAACTCCAACCACCGCAATAAAACTGCTACCTCAAGAATAATGTGACACCATGATGTGACATTTATATTAAATGTGATTTTCGTCTATTGTGTAGAGTTTTCTGAAATTATAACAAACTGTAATTTCATCGAGCTCTGGTTGCCATGTAAACTTGGGAGTGAACCGAAGTGATCTGTCATAAATATCCCACTATGGAATTTATTTGAAATGCATTGTAGCATTTTTAATAATACAAGCTTTTAGCATCATTCAGGATGAAGCATTATATTGTTACATAGCATAATTCAGAAACGTTTTCCTGTTGCTGTCACTATATTGTATTAATTTCAACTTGATATCTTCATTGTTAACACTTTCTGTACTTCATGTGCTGCATGTGCTTCATATAAACCATCTATCGCTGGATAGATGCACCAGGAACAATGGTTAATATTTTGGAAATGAACCAGGGCTTGCAAGCTGCCGGCCTTAGGTGATGTACTTAGGGATATCTGAGTCTCATTGTGTGGTAACACATTCCAGAAATCTTAAATCTACCTGGATAGCCCAGTGAATCTGCTGGTCCTCCATGGTGTTTATCTGTACATGCATATGGTGGTGTGTGATGAGAAACAGTAGCTTCTCTTATCCTGCATCCTCATGGTTCGTCATCTCACACCAGGAACAACACTGTCCCTGTCCTGCCCTCCTTGTCAGGCCCCTGTCTAGGCAGATAAGAAACAGTGAGTGGGATTAAGAACAGACGAGAGCTAAGTGACACCTGGGCACTTACAGTTGAGGAAGGACTCAGTGAGCTAGAGGCCATCTGCAGTGTAGGGAAGTTGCCCTTGGTAATTTCTCATCTCTCACTACTGCCAGTGCTCTTGACTGTCTTCTAGGTTTGAAGAACAGATTTCGTTTCCAGCACAGAGTAACTGGTACTGCCAGGGCCATTGGACCTGGTTAGCCATGGGTCTGGAGAGTGCTTCCTTGGGCAAGCTACTTAACCTCTCTGTGTCTTAGTTTCCTTAGCTGTAGGACTGCAGTAGTGGGTGAGAGTGCCCCATCCCTATAAGGACGTAAAGTGAACATGGAGCTGGCACTGCACCTGAGTTAACAGGAGTGATGAGATAAAACAGTCATTTTGCAGATTCAGTGGTTGGAGCGACCTTGTAGGCACACCTACAAGGGGCCCATATTAATTAAATTTGCAATGAAAGGCATGCCATTTCTTATGCTCAGAATTGCTTTCTATTCTTGTCTCCTTATAAACTTTTAATTCCTTCAGCATGGAACCTAGTAAGGGGTGTGTGTGTAGGGGGTGTAATAATCAGCAAACTGAATGGTTCTAATGTTCTTAATGCCAAATGACTGATACTCATCTGGAAATGTGTTCTACAGAGTCTGTGTTCATTGGCAAAACTCTAAGCAAGAGTAGAGTTAGACAGAAGAACCTGGGCCTGTACCAGGATACCCAAACCAGCCAGTTGCTTCTCCATGAAATGCTGCTTTGCTGGGAGCTACGGAGTCCTCTTGTTGATGGTTTGACCTCCTATGGTCCACACACTAGCTTCTGGAACTACTCTCTTCCTCCAGTTATCTCTCTAAAATGTTTAGCTGGCTTTTAAAAATACTGTATAAACTGCTTGTTGTTTCTCCCCAGTTACTATATAGTAACTGTTAGCTACCTCAGTAATTGTATTTCATTTTTTACTTTTCCAGTGCAATTCCAAAGGCTACTCATGCTTAGTGAAGTCATTTGTTACAACAGCAGAACTGTTACAGCAGTTCTCAGCTTTCACTCCAAAGAATCCGAGGATTAATGCCACTTGCAAAGATTACAATGTTATTGATAAATTAAAATGTGCAGAGTGTATGAACTGACTCTGGGCTCCATTTCCAAGCAAGAGGTTTGTGTGTCATTCATACAGCTGATCTGCACTTCAGGTCATAAACTCCTGGCCTGCCACCAGCTAGAAAAGCACAAGTAGCTCCAGCAGAGGCACTTAGCCTGACAGCAGGTGAGCAGGCATCTGCAGTTGCAGTGATGATAGTCTGTGAGGGTAAGCTGCAACCCGAGAACTGAGAAAAGATTGCCCGTCAGGTGTCTTGTATCACTGACGGTAAAGTTGGCTCTGTGGTCTGTTGTTAGAGGGCATTTGCTTCTTCACTCCAAAGTCTTAAATGTTGAGAGTTAAAGCCAATATTATACCCTTAGTGGGAACACCCCTCTTGAACTGTGGAGTGATTGGGGTGCTCTAGAATAACTCTCGTCTAGAACAGCGGGTCAATCTAGAAAGAAAATCTCTTTAGCATCTTAGTGACATCAGTTATTGACAGAAAATATTAGATTCCATAGGTTAATACTCCAGCACCTACTAAGGTCAATGGGTGGCTCCAGGTATAAAGATAAATCACAAACAACATAGAGAGCCACACATCTTCCGCTGTCGTGAAATGATTTAAACTACCAGCAGTGTTAACTGTGAACCAGGAAAGGACCTGTTCACTTTTTCTCATTGAGAGAGGTGACAAATTCATTGCCTGTCTTTGAGATGAACATGCTTGACTACCTGGCCTCTCAGAGCCCATCAGTGGTTATGCAGTGGCCAAATTTGAAATTCTATAGTAAGAAGAAATACCCACAGAAAGAACCCACTGACTCCTGCCTTCCCAGTGCTGGTCTCCAGAGTGGGCATCTCAGCCCACTCACCCCACGTCTCCCCGCTCAACACAGCGGGCTTTTTTGCTTAAATGTTAAATGTCATGACTTGTTTACAGAACTGCTTAAGCCACTTTAAATGAATGCCTACCAAACCCCCTCAGACAGATCTCAGCGGAAGAATAAAGATTCATTCTCACTAACCATAAGTTATGTATGGCATCTGTCTTTCCCACCACCCCTTCCTTTTTTGTAGGACTGCAAATCAACCCAAGGACCTTACATCTGCCAGGCAAGCACTCTACCACTGAGCTACATCCAAGCCCTACAAAATGTCTTGTTGACTTTGTTTGCAATTTGTGAGCACATTTTATAGTTAGGTCTCCCTCCATAACAGGAAATACATTTTTAAAGATTCACTTCTATATTATGGGGGGGGAGGGGAGTGCGTGTGCACAGACACCTACGGTATGCTCAGAAGTAGTGTATATGAATGCAGGTGTCTGTGGAGGCCGCGGAGGGCGTTCAATTCCCTGGAACTGGGCTGGGTGTCAGTGGAGAGCTACCTGACCGGGGCACTTAGAACAAAACTTAAGTCCTCTGCAAGAATAACAAGTCCAGTCCTCTTAACCACTGAGCCATCTCCAGCCCAGAACACATTTTGAGGACTGACTTCATCCCTGTGGTGGGAGACCCTGTAAGATATTGCCAGACTGGGGCCTCACCACTAAAGCTGTGCAGAACAATTTCTGGTAGCAAAGAGCAAACGCTGTTAAAATTTAGAATTACATGTGTTGACTTTAACCTATTTTAGGAAAATATACATCAAAGCCGTGGTTTCATACTTTTTTTAGTCAAGGCTAACTGAATAATTTTCAGAAAAGGACTTAAATATTTTTCAAGTCAGTGGAAACATTAAGTGAAGAAACGGTTCCTGAATAGACAGGTGTCAGATAGCTGAGATGTGGAAAACACTGGCCTGCCTCATGGACTGTTCTCCACCACACGGTGTCCTGGGTAACAGTCATAGAAGTCTGTGTTACAGACCAACCACCATGGAGACACTGAGGGCTTGCTGTTTACCTGATAGCTCATTACAGGCTGCTCTGGTGGCGTTGATCCCATGCCTGTCTTTTTTGTGACAGTGGGTCATTCCTCAAGGATTTCCCCATGGGACAGATTCCTTCAAGTTTACGGTGATGCACTTACAAAGTGAATACACGACAACACCAATTTTTTCAACATTTTAGTGAAACCTTGTGGAAAAGTGATAAAACCTCAAAGTTGTTATTACCTGGAAAATTAAGAATTCAATAAATAAAGTTATGCAGATGGCCTATTGAGTATGAAATGTGTGTTCCATTGATATTTGAAAGTAGCTGATGACCAGGTAATATAACTTTATTATATGGGGTAATGTATATATTCTTAATGTGGGCACGTGAGAGACTTCACAGTTAAAGATGTCTTTTCTTTACTTTTGATTTTTTTAAATCAATTCTCATTGAAAATTTTTTTTCATGTAATAAATTTTAACATCTTTCAAATTTGTTTCAACCTTTGTGGGGTTGAAAAATAACAAGATAAAGGCCTAAGATTTATGCTTTGGAAAAGTTTTTCACTGCCTAATCTTGTGGTTTTAATTGAGAACCTACTGCCAAAGTAATGTGGGTTTTGGAATCCAGTTGGCTTATATTTGCATACTGATGGATTTACTTTCTCCTTAGTGGTTATAACGATTGTGGTGGGCTTGATAATTCCACCTGTGTTGCCGTCAGAGTTGGTGTGGGATGTTCCAACAGGCTTCTGTAGTTCTGGAGTAGAATAACATAATGGTAGCATCAGTTTTGTTTTCAGCAATCTGTAATTGATACACCACCATGCTTATATAACCCCTGCACCCAACACACAGACACACACGACACACACACAGACACACACAGACACACACACACACACACACCAGGAGCCTCACTGTTCTATGGGCAGCCTACTTTATACACAGCTCTCAGAGCCTCCTTAGTCTTGATCATGTACCCCCTCTGTATTTTGCTACACAGCAAATGTGTACCCACCCCTCCCCATCCTGATCCTGCGTCTTATTCTCCCTTAATTGTCCCTGCTGCTGTCTTCTTCGCCCTTGGGGTTGACAGCATACCATTCATCAGGGTATTTTCTCTACTTCTATTTATATGTTATTTCTCAAACAAAGAAAGTACTCAAGACCTAAGAGAAGTATATGTATTTCCAATTATGTGGCATAGTGCACCACAGGAGTGAGTCACTTGGTCTGGGAACAGTCACTGAGAAATAGTCCTAGATGTCTGCTTAGCTGACAGAGGCACCTAAGTACCTATTAACAGGAACACATCCTGAGTAGAGGAAGGGGAGTGTGATCCTTGGTGGCAGAAGACCTGAACTCAAGTCTGCTGCTGTAGCTTCAGGACTCTGGGCAGGGGCACACCAGCAGAGGTGAAACAGTGGAGCAGGGGAAAGAAGAACAAAGCTAAGGATTGGCACAAGAAGCCTAGCCAGGAACCAACACGCTGCCTGCATGGTTTTGAGCCAGTCATGCATCTCTTGGTTTCCCTGATCTCTAAATTGAGCATGATGAAATCCATCTCACAGCCTGTTGGGATTCCATTAGAACATTGTGTGTTGGTGCCTGGTATACTTTGAGTAATATTGGATCTCCACGGCCTCTTTTGGAGAGAGGGAGAGACAGAGTGTGCATGTGTGTGTGTGTGTGTGTGTGTGTGTGTGTGTGTGTGTGTGCGCGCGCGCGTGTTTTTTCTGAGATGAGATCTCACTGTGTTGCCCACAGGCAGGTCTCAAAGCCTTAGGCACAAATGATCCTCCCACCTCAGCCCCTGAGAAACAGGAACTACAGGTCCACACCTCAGTGTCCAGCTTTAGATGAAGGTCTTGTTAATCACCAAAATCCCTCTGAGGACATCTCAGTCCAGGCTAAAATCACAAAGCCCCGTAGGGGTTGACTCAACAACAGAACATCTCTCCAGCTGTAGAATCTGAAAGTCAGCTCAGGAGCAGGTCGCCAGTCTTCTCGGGTTCTAGAGAAGACTGTTCCTAGTTACTGACCACCTTCTTGAGGGTGACAGTGCTGTCTGAGGTCCCTTTCCAATGGGATCCTGTTCACCAGGACTGTGGCCTCCCAAAGATTTACCTGCTACTAATCCCACCCCACTGAAGACTAGGATTGCAGCATATGAATTTGTGTGGAAGGAGACACACAAGGTTCAGTTCCTAACAGGCTCAACCTGTGTCTATCGCCTTACAGATGAAATATAACAAGGAAGGAATGGAAATTATTTTTAAGCTCAGGAGGGGGTTCTGAAGGAAACTTTTGTAGCAAATATGAAGAGAAATATGGACCCATCTAAGCTAAATAAGGTACTGGTAGACAGATAACAAGGCACAGTAGAATAATGTTCACATTATGACTTTGCCTTTGTAGTAGCACGCTGGATACTGTGACTTCTTTCCCCTGGAGTTAGATGTTCTCCACTGCCCAGTAAGAACTTCTGTGTATTGCACACAGGATTCTCAAGTGCCTCAGTAATAACTTCTAAAGCAGAGTTGGACCACCAAGCTGACGGATGATTCACTGAGTTCTATTTTACCATGCATACATCAGGTTTGGCTTCTCCTTCTGTTACACATGATTAAATAAATTACATGAGAATGTAACATTGATCTACTCCATTTTTTAATGAAGGGGTCTGTCTACTGAAGATAAAAATGAAGTCTGATGCCAGTTTGAGTTTTGTATTTGAGGTCCTCTGCCTCCTAAAATAAACACATTCATTTTTAGAACATGTCTACACACACATCTTGAATATGGTCTCATCTGGCAGATTGGCAGGTGTCCAGAGAAGGTCTTGCTTACCAGTGGTACAGTATGGAGGCCCAACTCACGCTTTAGAACCTGGCAGCAGATCTTAAAGCCAGGTACTGTGTGTCTCCAGGGTTATTGCTGCATGCCTTCCTGCCTTGCTACAGTTCCCAGCGTGATTCCCTCCCAGCTTCCCACAGATGGCATGTCCCTGGAGGGAAAGGGCTATGACCCTAAGAAGGTTACAGATGTTGTCTGTCCTTCTTGATCAACTGGACCGGCAGGGCCAATCGGGGAGCTCTGATCTGCGGGCATGTGGTTCACCACAGTATATGCCAGGATATTTGGTTTAATCCTGGTGGAGCCCTGTCTGTTCTTTACAAACAGCTATATTTGGAGTTTAAGGTTTTGGTTTCTTTGGGGTTTTTCTTTTCCCCTGAAATTATGTTCTTTCAAACAATCCATCCATAACATCTCTTGAAGGAAGTTGGAATCTTGAATAGATAAGAGTAAGTGGGAAAATGTAATTTAGTTGATCTTTTCTGAGATTATATTTAAAGTCTGTAATCTAATATGAAATTTCACTTTTGATCTTAGAAAATAGTTGAACTCAAGAAGCACATTGTTTGGTGTCATGAGTGACAGTGTGGCAGCAGATGCTAATGGAGAGGGTGAAGCCTGTGAGCGCTCAGCTTCAGACCCCTGCAGGAGCGAGCGCACCTGCAGCTGCTTCTACTCACCTTTGGAAACACAAGGAGCTCTTTTATTTATAAAGTTCTTGCTTGAACCCCAGGCCTTGAAATTCATATTCTTGACCCAGTTTGTCCCTGCAACACTGTTTCTGAAAGCCAGTTTACCCACCGAGATTTGAAGTTCTTATTTATACCCCAACAGTGGTGTTTGGTTTAAACCTGTTACCCTTCACACAAAGCATTCCACAGAGGAAACACTTGCTGCTGAGCATGGAAAATGTAGCTGTGTGTCCATGAATCTCCTACAGTTCCAAAGACAGTGGTTTGAAATCTCTAAAATGTTCACCACCTTTGTTAGAATGACTGAGAACCGAAGCTTTTAGATCTCCAACAATAATTAGAGTTTAAAAAAAAAATACAGATATCAGAAAGAAAATTCCTGAAAGATGATGGCAGAGTCACATTCCTATAAATGTCCCCATAACACCAGGGCAGCAAGCCTTGAAGACCGAAAGTCCACATACAGCAAGCAGCCCCACCCCCACCCCACTGACCCTAGTTTGTCCAGGCTTTTCCTTTCCTGCCTTTCCCTCTGTTCTCTGAATCCTAGGTAGCAGTCCCCCCAGTGGCTCCCCTTGAGATAGCACTTGCTGCAGTATACTCCAGGGCTTCCCTCAGGCCCAGCAGGACATTCCCTTTTCATGCTCCTGGGTGCTCTGTCAGCCTGAGGGAAGCAGTGATGCACAGTCCCCTCTCCCTCCCCAGTGCACCTCTCTCCCATGCTCCCCGTCACCAGTGGCTTCCAGAGTGGAGCCTGGGCACACTGCTCAGTGTCTGGTCCTTGTCTGGTTCTCGTGTGCTGTTCTCTTCCTTAGGCCCTTTCCTAGGAGCAGTCTTCTGACAGTTATCCTTGACTCCATCATTTTTCTCTAGTTTATAATCAGGGCAGCCTACTCACCTGAAATAATGAAAGCCTGTGCTTATCAAGCATACTTGATATTTATATATTTTTAGCATGCATTAATTAATTACACAGAATAATGGATTTCATGATATGTCATGCATGTCTAGGAAGTAATTTGATCATACTTACCCTTGATGTTTTTATGACTCCAGAGAGTTGGTCTGATTTGACATTCCCATCCAGGTGCTTCTGTTCAGGTACTTAGCACGCGTCCTGTGCTTGTGCCTCTAAAGCAGTGTTCTCAGCCTCCCTAACGCTGTGACCCTTTAACACAGTTCTGCATGTTGTCGGGACCCTCGACCATAAAATTATTTTCATTGCTACTTCATAACTGTAACTTTGCTACTGCTGTGAATCAGAATGTAAGTACCCGTGTTTTCCAGTGGTCTTAGACAACCCCTGTGAAAGGGTCGTTTGACCCCACCAAAGTTGAGAACCACCGCTCTAAACCCATTTTCTGCTTGAGGTCTTTGAGTAACATTCTCCAAAAGAGTATCCCATTCTCTTGGTGGCCTCTCCTCTCTTGGATTTTTCACAACCTGTGTTCACAGCTGCGTTGTTCACTCTGTGCATGGTAAGAAGATTGAAGTGCATTTCTTGACTTCTAATCAGTGTGCTGAGACTAGATGGAGACTAGACACATGGGGTCATGCAGCCTAGCACAGCGGGATGCATGTTTTCAGAGATTATATTTTATTATAAGTGGGGTCAGCTGTGGAAGGGAAGTGTACCTCCACTGGTTTTTGCTGGACTTTACAGTAGGACCAGTAAGAGACTCCTTTGAAACTGGTGAGATGAATCTGCAGATTAAATTCACAGGCCTTCTCTGCTTGGCAGATGGGCCTGTCACAACAAACAGAAGAGCACATTGTTATCTGATTCATCTTTTCTAGCATAGTTGAGAATTGCACTGTAACATTTCTACCTGGTTTCTGGTTATTCTAAGGGAAATATACTAGTATATCATAGTTTCATAACTCGAAAACAGGTCCTTACCTGTTGCTGGCACCATAATGACCAGTAGGCCTACCTGCATACAGAGTCAGAGTGAATCTGGAGTTTATAATGGGTCTGTACCAAGGTGAGACCTTTGACATGGCGGCCTTAAAAGCATGTCCTCTTTTTGTCCAGGTTGACCTGTCCTCTGCTTCTAGAGTAAAATGAGAGAAGTCACTGGTCACATGCTGGGGTTTGGAAACTGAGTCAAACCAATCCATGGAGAGCAGGAAAGTCCCTAAGATTCCTTTTCACACTCAGTCCAGGGAGTTTGGGTTAGTTAATGCAGGAGGCACATCTGCCTGTCCCCTCTCCACACTCTTTCCTACACTGCTTTGGGACCAGGTAGATTGTTGTTCCTTTAATCCAATCTTCCACCAATATTGGTTTTCCCTTCAGTCATCCGGACAGGGAAACTGTCATCTGTTTCTCTGTGGTTTTGAACTTGGCTGCTGTAGGTTTTGAAGTCGTTTCTGTTTGGACAGCCTGAGTATATATCCTCTTTATAGTGTCAGCTCCGTTGGCACAGACACTGAGCATAATTATTATACTAGATATTCTAAAATTTATGGGATAGGTAGTCAAACACCACTCAAGTTAGTGACCCACAATGTAAATTTAACAAATCCAAATGATTTGCTTTCATTTTTGCTGTATTGTGTTTAATAAGCTGTTATTCCCATCCTGTGTATTATAAATGTCCTGGGAGCTGCTGCTGCCCTCAGCATCCAGACCTCAGAGGCATGGTCAGACTGGGATGGAGCACCATGCTGACGGCCTGGTGCTCATGGTGATTTCACTCTGCAGGCTTTAGTTAAATTCCTTATTGTCCTTTTTATTAAAAAAGAAAATTCTCTTGTCTGTGTTTTTACATTATCCCACTGAATTAAAGAGATGTAACCATTAACCAAGTTGTCATTTTAAAAATTACATTGTGAGTACTTAACAGACTCTGGTCATAAACAGTATAATTGTGTTTTCAGTGAATAAATTGTCAGCCTAAAATAGAAAGAATTCTTACATGAATTAGGACAGAATTTCCCTTGGTGTTTTGCAAAACCCTTAGCCAGCCATGAATACATGAGATGGTCTTACTATTTCACAGGCAAAGCCCTGGGTCAGGTACTGACTGATAGGATTTTAGCAGCTTTTGTATGATTCATTTTTAATGGGAACGTGCAACTTACAGAAGTAATTCCATAGACTAATACCTAAATGTCCTTACATAGGATGTTGTAGAGGATTTTAGCTGGTTAGTTTAAGAACTATTTTTTAATAACTACCATAACCAACTTTCTGATTCATTGTTATCTCTCATCTCAGACTGTATCTCTATAGCTGTGTGCACACATGTATTCACACATATATGCACTAGTTCCTTCACACACACCTTTGTGGATATGCACAGAGTTCATTACTCCTCTAGAAGACATGTTCCGTTAATAAAACCATGGAGGTATTTACCACTAAGTCTGTAGCACATGGAACAGTGCCTGGCTGATAGAAGGAGTGTAGAATAGGTGTATTTTTAAGTTATCAGTTGAGGATTTTGCATATGAATATAATGTGTTTTGATCAATCCTGTCCCTCCCCCAGCTCTTTCCATACCTCTCTCTCACCACTGCTTCCCTCCTCCAAATTCATTGTGCACTTTTTTTCACTTCACACACTTTGAGGAATTTTTCATGTTACCAAATTGTAAAACATACTTCAGGGACAGAAACTGTGTATATTAAAGCATAGATTTGCACTCAAATGTAAGTCAAATCTGATAAATGTGTGTTAGATAACTCCATGTTGTTAAAATTGTGACAGTCTGTATGTCTGATACTCTGATCCACCCTTTCTCTCCCACTCCAAAAAAGAACCAAAGAATTACAGTGAACTTTATTCTGAATTAGTGAAGACTCAGCTCTTAGTGAGAAGCCCTTTTGAGAATGAGAACTGCTCATCACCCAGTGGAGGCAGTGTGTAAGTGCTCACACTCAGTGGCGTGCAGAGTGACCACTGCCTGTGTGAACAAAGCTCTCCTGGCAGGGAGGTGGACTCTGCAGGGACAGTGGGCAGTGACTTGCTTGAGAGAAAAGCCCTGTTGGAACTCTTCAGTGGAGAGCAATTGGATGAGGTCTTGCAGCACCCCCATACTCTTCCCCCACCCCCACCCCCCTAAAAAATGCATGGTGATCTCTGCATCACTTAAGTCATCATTTTACTAGTTGTGTGCATTCTTTGCATAAATATTTGTGGATCTGATGCTCCCCTGTTCTGGCAAACTTAAATAAGAATCCTGTGTCAGCCACTTGGAGGGAATGTTATCTTCTCTCTGTTGCAGCCCTACCAGCTTCAGATGGTCATTGTGACTCTTCTTTATATGTACTTTAAATGGTTTCTAAACAAAGTAGAGTCCATCAAGGCTTAAACTGGAGTGGATGATAAAATTTGATTCTACCAGCATTTAATATTTCAGTAGGAAGTTATAAATCTGTGCTGCTCCGTTTTAGTGTTCCTGTTTTTACTCCTGCTTTGTTTCCTTCCTTCTTTCCTTCCTTCCTTCCTTCCTTCATCCTTCCTCCCTCCCTCCCTCCCTCCCTCCCTCCCTTCCTCCCTCCCTCCCTTCCTTCCTTGTTTATTTCTCCTTCCTTCCTTCCTTCCTTCCTTCCTTCCTTCCTTCCTTCCTTCCTTCCTTCTTTCCTTCTTATTCGTCCCTTCCTCACCCCAGGACATGAGGAAGAGAAAGACAGAGGCCCAGGGGTGCATACACTGGCTGCTGACCCACTCCCGTCCTTTCTCGGGTTTCCCAAAGCTCCTCATTCTCACCACTTTCCATTCTGGGCTGATCTTCAGAGGCACATATTGTCACACAATGTACAGGCAAAGAAGGGACTTTAAGGACACTGAGAAGTGATTTTTAGCAACTCTCTGGAATGTGATTATATTGGACCTACTGTGCTAACCTTGGCTAATTGTGTGCGGGTGTTACAGAAAGTTACAGGAATGGACATCTAGACACATGTGGCCTGGACAATAAAACTGTGAAGTGACCACTGACCAAATCTTAGCTACCTCTGGCATAAACACTCAGTGGACAATTTACTTCAGACAAAACCTTGACTGACGTGGCTCTGCCGTTGTCTCTGAATAAGGAGATGGGTGTGTTTGAGGAGGGGCTCTGAGTCCTACCTAAGACTCCATGATCTCGGACACGGGAAGGTTGCCATCGAGACCTTAGCTAACTTTGAATTCTGTATATAATATATTATACATCATGTATTCTTGTATTCATTATACTCAGCTTTTAAAAATTACAGTTTTATATAGGGCTGAGGAATTCCTAATGGTAAGAACATGGCTGGCTTCTTTCTTCTTCTCATATCTTTCAGCTTTCACCCCAGTACCTGACTCTGGGTTTTTAATAAGACCGTTTAGCAATTTGTCTTACAGTTTTATTTGTTTGGAGTGCTTGTGTGTAGTGTGTGTGAGAGCACATCCCACAGTGAATGCATGGAGACTGGACGACATTTTCCAGGAGTCGTTTTCTCCTCCACCGTGTGAGTTGTCAGTCTCGGCAGCACTTTTCCCCCTGAGCAACGGCCCTGGTCATGGACTCATGGGCCCGCGGTCAGTTCCAGTCTGTATCCGTTTTCATGCATGTTAATAATTCTTAAGAACTCACATATCTTGGAAGAAGGTTTGAATGTTAGCTACGACGTCAGTCATGTCAAACATTTCACAGTATGCGGAAGAAATCTCCACCTAAAGAAATGGGTAAGGACCGGATGGTGGTGGTGCACACCTTTAATCCCAGCACTCGGGAGGCAGAGCCAGGTGGATGGATCTCTGTGAGTTCAAGGCCAGCCTGGTCTACAGAGTGAGTTCCAGGGCAGGCACCAAAACTACACAGAGAAACCCTGTCTCAGGGGAAAAAAAAAAAAAAAAAGTGGGTAAGTAATCATGTACGTTCATTTAAACATTAAATACATGATTGAAACTTTACATATAGGTACTTCCATTAAAGGAAACCAGAGAGAGATTGAAATTCTCATTATCAGCTTCTTAAAATAACATTTCATTTCCTTCATTAACTTCAGATCTGTAGGAAAATTGAAAGGTAACGCAGAACTTTTCCTTAATTCCTCTATTTCTCAACTTAAGTTCTAAAGAAATGTGCCTCCTGCTAGACTTGAAAGTGCTTCCCTCCAAAGTTCATGTCAAACTAAGTTCGCATTATGAGCTGTGTGAAGTGGGACCAGGTAAGGCTGAAGCGGGGCTGGGGCTACGCTTTTGTGAGTGACGTGCCACTCGTGGTTTATGAGTCAGTGGGTCACGCTGCAAGTAGGTCAGCTACAGAAGCCTGTGGTTGGGTCTCTGGAGTCACCTCATCACGATGCCTTGCTGCCTGCACCACAGTATGATTCTGCTAGCAAGGACAGCCCCAGTAGATGACCTTTGACCCTTGGCCTTGACCCATAAGTTATAATAAGTCTTTGTATGTCCTCATTCTCTGATTTGGGGACATTGGGAACAAACTCTGACTGACAACTGCATTATGCGTTATGGTGTCCTGGATGGAAACTGGGAATAGAAAAAGGAACATTGGATAAAAATAAAGGCACTCTCAATTAACTGTGGGCCCTAGTTAGTTAGAGATGATAACATAGTACAGAAACTGCATGGTGAAGGAATTGGAGCCACGCGCTCATGAACCCTGGCTTTGCAGTGTTTCTGTAAACTTGCCTTGTGCTGCTGCAGATCAAACCCAGAGCCTTGCCTCACCACTGTATTCCAGCCAAACTATTATAGCCCAGCCCTTAAACCTAGGACTTTTGAAACCGAATTTTAATTTTTAAAGGTGCACATCCCCCAAAGGAAAAGAAAATTTGGTTACTCACGTATTCACTGAGTACTCAGGCTGTGTGCGGCACTCTTCAGCCGGTACCTCAAGTGTGGGTTCCCGGTGAACTCACACCTTCAGTCAGAATGTCCCCTCATTCCGATGTTTCTAGTCACCTCACAGCTGCGTAGGTCGCAAAGATGAGGCAGGCTATGCCAGGCAGAGCCAGTCTGTCATCTCCTGCCAGCTGTTAACCTCCAAGTTAGCTACACAGAATTCAGAAAAGAGAGCCAGAGAACCAAAGCAAGCTTTTTTTGAGACAGGGTCTCTCTGTGTAGCTTTGGAGCCTTTCCTGGAACTTGCTTTGTAGACCAGGCTAGCCTCGAACTCAAGGGATCCGCCTGCCTCTGCCTCCTGAGTGCTGGGATTAAAGGCGTGCGCCACCACCGCCCAGCTAGGAAGCATTTTTTTAAACCTCATTTTAAAACTGTGAAACTTCTCAGTGCAGAAAAAAGCTTTGTATTTCCTAACTTCCCAGGCGTCACTAACATCGCCCTGTCATCAGGGCACTGGTGAGGCGGTGCTGAGCAGCAGTCAAAGGGGAGCACTCGGTTTAGCAGCCAGTAGAGAAAAACTTCCTGGTGTAAAAAGACAAACATTCATGTCTTATGTCCTGTCATGAGTGAGATTTCTCCTTGGTTTAGGGGAAACCTGTTCTTTGTTGAAAGTCTAGAAACAGATACATGTGACGAGATTGAAACAGTGGTTGGAGGCCCCCAGCTCTTCCGATAAGTGGGGTACTCTGACTTTGAAATGACACTGGGTAATGACAGCAGTTTAACATGTACTGACAATGCTGTTTTGTAATCTTTTTATTTATCTATCTATCTATTTATTTTATTTTGGGGGATTTTTCAAGACAGGGTTTTTCTGTGTAGTTTTGGTGCCTGTCCTGGATCTCACTCTGTAGACCAAGCTGTCCTGGAACTCACAGAGATCCGCCTGGCTCTGTCTCCTGAGAGCTGGGATTAAAGGTGTGCGCCACCCACCACCCCCTGGCCTGTTTTGTAATCTTAACACAGGATTACGACAGGTTTGCTTTAGAGCATTGATCTCCCCAACAGAAAATTAAATCTATCAAAGCAAAGCCCAGCTGGCTGTACACACAGAGAATCAAGGGAGCCCTCCCTGTCATGTGCTAACTCCCCACTTTGTCTCAGTTCTAGCCTGTGAAAGGCTGCTCTCGCCAGTCCACCTGCATCTGTACCAAACAGCCTTTCAGGAGCTGCATAGAGCAGGAGTGCCCATCTCGAGAAGTGAGGTGTTTTTCTAGGAGTCACACTACCCTACTTCTTTTGAATGAATCACTTGGCGCTCTACCAAGCGGTGCTTTTCGTATTGTACATGCACAGTGGCCACCCTGGGTCCCTAGCATTTGTTCTGTTGGTGCTGAGTACAATTAGCCTTTTTAACTGCTAGGTTCGGTCACAAATTAAAGCTCCCCTGGTGGTCAGGGGTTGGTCTTTCTGAGGCTGAGAAGGTGCCTTTAATTATTCATCCCTCCGTTTGTTTCTTCTAGCAGCCTCAGCTGCACTTTATTGTTGGAGGTTAATACAAACTGGGAAGTGGGTAGATTAAGCCTGCTTGGCGGCCAGTAACCCACACTACCCCAGCCCCAACCCCACAGTGTGAGATGGACACAGGCAGTTATTTCTTACCCCCAAGCCTCTTAGTCTCTCAGAGACAGCCCACCTTGACAGGAATTGAGGCTATTGCAGAGCTGGGGGCTCTCAAAGCAAACCTTCTGTGAAATCTGTTTGCGTTGCTTACAGAGAGGGAAGGCAAAGGTTGAGGTCTGAAAGGCGCTAATAGCCGCTACAGAAAATTGATGTCGATATCATGGCTAATGAACTGTGGGGATACTAAATCACCGAGTTGAGTGCTAAAAGTCACTTCTCTAAGTGTTTTACAAGAGCGGACTGCAGAATTGCTCATGAAAGCCGGAAAGTAATGGGCAGTCCTCCGCTGAGCTGTTGAATAAGCCTATGACATCATCGGGAACAGCTGTCAGGAGAGCCTGAGAGAGCTGTGAGGAGCGCTGTGTTCCCACATCCTTGCCTTCCCTCTCCTTTGGAAAACGCTCTTCAGGGCTGTGTAACAAGGAGTGTTGGGGACTCCAAAGGAGAAGCTGGATGGAATCGCTGGCACAAATGATAGGTGCGGGGTAGCTCATTTTACTAAGGGAGACAATGACGAGAAAGCTGTTAGCATTCGGTCTGTCTGCCCCTCCCCCCTTTCCCCTGAAGTCTTCCATGCTGCTGCTTCCTCTAAGCCCATTTCCAGGTGGGGCGGTGCTTTGGGCAATGCTAAGCCCTGCTCCCACAGACATCCATCCCTGTTTTCACTCCTTCAACCTGTCCTCTCCAAACACACAGACCACCTCCCTGCGTGCTAGGGGTGCAGAAGAAGTGGGTAACAAATGAGATCTGCACATATGACTGTTTTGTTTGTTCTTGAGCACAGACTCTGATTTCATGAAAGGCACCGAAAAGCTTTGGGAAGCCAGGTTTCCACATGTGTAAAGAGGAATTCCAGGACGAAGAAGTGGGACACTCTCCCTTGAGAATAAAGCCTTGGGGGCTGTCGTGATAGGTGCTGCACACACAGTACCTTGTTGGAGTGGCCGTCATGAAATGCATTGCTGAGTTACTGTCCCGTCGTTAGCTAAATCGCTGAGTGTCTAGGTGATGTGAAGATGTGTTTCTTCAGACCACGATTTCTCTCATGTGCCTGCCTTTAGGGCACTTGTTTGTTTTGGCCAGCTCTAGCCTCTTAAGCAATAATGTGGAGAGAACTACATTTAGCTCATTTTTGGCTGTAGACTTTTGCTTTTCCTGTGTACTATCACACTGAGCTTTGCTATCAGTGACAGGCAGACACAAAAGTTTTTGCATGTTTTTCCATGGGAATCAGTTCTAACATTTACTGGGGCACTGTTGCTAAGCCTCTGGATATCCTTATCCCTTCATTTTAAATACCATATTGAATAGCAACAATTTGAAGGAACATGCTTTAATAGTAAGTTGCTACTTTTAGAGAACCAAATTGTTCCCCAAATCTGCACGCGATTCTGTAAATATAAATATCCTGTTCTGCACCAGCGGGGTGACTCAAATGATAAGAGCAGCCAAGCATGGTGACCTGAGTTTCATCATGTCTCCCAGATGGACAGAACTGACCTCCACATGTGGGCCATGGCACACATGCACCCACACACAAAATTAATTAATGAATCTAAAACATTAAATTTAAAAGTCTGATTCTTAAGATCCCCTTAGCGGTGTTCTTTTTAGCAGATAAAAAAGTGAGACTCTGAGGTCTAAGAAGTACACAGTACCTGAGCCATATTAGGTGCTCAGTCAATGACGTGCTTTTCATCATACGATTTCACTTTGTGTTCTCTACTTCGAACCTTCCCTCGGTGCTGTCACCTCTCATGTGCACATCTGTCACCTAGAGAGCGGAAGAATGAGGTCTGGCTCGGTACATCCACCAAGAGCCACATCCTGAGCCCTCAGTCACTGCTCTGCTGTTGTCTGTATCTTGGTGCTTCCGGGTGCCAAGTCAGCTCTGCTTTAGAGGCGCTTGCTCTGCTTTTGGGATGCTGGCTGGTTTTTGATCTAGTAAGTTATTGGTCAACAGAGACTGGCATTACCAATCATTGGTTAATTACTTTTGTGAACTAAGCACTTACTAGGAGAAGAGGCCAGGGGACAGAGACTTTAGCATGCAGGACACCATATGGCAGGTGTGTGAGAGGCAAATCAGAGAGGGAGGTCAGCACCCTTAAACAGAAGTTCGGTTTCTCTTGCGAGCCGCAAGAATATATCATAGAGATTCAGCTGTGTATTGAAGCTGAACTTTGACCGGCCAAGGGTCTGTCAAAGGCAAAACCATTTATTATGAATATTTGGTGTTTCCCAGCCTTTAATATTTCATCTATCTTCTGCTATGAAATCCTTACATGCCCAGACCAATTGGTAAACAATTCATCTCCCCAGACCTGCTGAACCTACTAAATTACTAACCGCCCTGCTGAGCTTAGACAAGCTGGGGGAGACACCTAGCTTTGTGTCCTGTGCTAATGGTTCTCCAGAGCACTTTGACTGAAAACAAAAGAGGTTTTTACATATCAAGGTGAGAGATAAAACAACAGTCCTGAGGAGGCAGGAAACCACGTACACAGGGAAAGAAAGGCAGGTATTTTCTGTAGACAGGGAAAGAACAGCAGGGAGAAGAGAAAAGAGAATGGAAGAACTAGATGGGTAAGAACTTGAGAGGAAAGAACTGAGAGGGGGAAGAACTAGATTGAAGGGTTAGAAGAGAGTACTAGAGGAACGAGATGGAAGATGAGGAAGAGCCAGATGGGGAAGAACAAGATGAGGAAGAATAAGACGAGAGAGAAGGAGATGGGAGAGGAGCTGATATGGGAAAGAACTAGATGGATGAGAACCTAGAAGGGGCAGAACTAGATGAAGGAATTAAGATAGAACCTAGAGGGGACAGCAGATAAATGTAAAGAGAAATTGGGCAAGAAAGGAGCTAAAAATGAGAGCAGGGTATAAGCTTGTAGAGAGAGAACTGACAGAATAATAAAATGTGTGGACTAAGGAATTCCGTGTACATAGATTCATTTCTTTTCTTCAAAGATTAATTATCAGCTGGTTGTAGATTCTTCCCGAACCCTGGAAGGGGACTTTGAGGAGCTGGACCCCCATAGTCAACGATAGGTTTCCATGTCCTGCCCCGGGTCAAGAGAGAGGTGGCCTTCTGAACCCCTCAGCTCTGCTCGTCCCTCTTGTCACCCATCATAGAACCAGCTTCAACCTCTGTGGCCCTTTCTGGCAGGCCAGCACTGTGGTGAGCACTCCTTATATTGATGGAGTGAGTGCCTTGATGCCCCGTGACTGAAATGGAGCCACTCTGGAAGATATAAGGGGCGGAGACACTGGGTGGTTAGGTAAATTGCCCTGAGCTATAGCAGTCCCAGGGTTCAGACCCTGCCTCCTGGAATCTGATGCATGATTTCTTTACCTGTGCGCTGCTCTGGTAGTCCAGTGTTTTGCTGAGGTGTATGTTTCTTATTCTCCAGCAGACTCACGTGGAGGGTCGATGTGTGCCAGCCACGGTTAGTCTCTTCCTCTCCTAACATTGACCCTAGTAGGAAAGCATAGTGACAGTGATTT
>CABHPQ010135344.1:0-49743 GCA_902168405.1 Peromyscus aztecus
CCTGTGATCATAATGGTCAATAAATTACAATCCCAGGCAAGAGCACATTCCATTTTTTAAGGGGAAACTTGAACACTACATGTGTGGGAAGGACAGGTGGGTAGAAAGGCTTCACATGCTCAAAGCACTTTGCTAATTTTGATGACCGTGAAGTCCATCTTCACTGCCACCTTGACTGGTCTGAGGACCACCTAGGCACCTCTAGGTGTGTCTAGAAGGGTCCTTTAACAGACAGAGGGAGACCCACCCCTGAGCAGCAAAGCCCATGAGCTGGGGTCTCAGACTGAATACAAAGACAAGAGAGGACGCGGCTGAGCACCAGCGTTCATCCCTCTGCGTTACGACTGGTGTGACCAGTCGCCTCCCGCTGTCATCGCCACACCTCGGCACCCCCATACTGGACTGCACCCCACACAAGCCCGTAAGTCAGGTGTTCTGTCATAGCCGAGTAACTCACACAATCATCTTCTGGGAAGTGGCAGGCAATGGAAGGGCCGAGAAGGGGACACTGTGGCCACCCAAGCCCAGGGAAGGGTGGCTGTGGACTGCTCTGGAGCCTTGCAATACACAGGCTGGGGGTGGGTGGGAAGAACCCTGACTGGGTAACAGAGCCCAGGGCATAGGCTCTCAGGACAAGCAATAGGTAGCAAGAATACATGGCTGAGAAAACAGAAGAGGGCACTGTCATCTCGGCACAGGACTTGAGGGGGGCTTGAAGCAAGTGTTGGTAAAAGGGACACCTGGTGCAGGAGTCTCTGGCAGAGGGACACTTGCTCTGCTCTCTCAGCATCTGAACTGCTCTCCTGTCATCGAGTTGTGTCACACTGGACTCATCCACCTGTGTCCATGACGGCCCATGACACAAGCTAAGTGTGCACTCTCTGAACTCACCAGTTCCCTGGCACTTGCATCCACTGCTCTGCCAATCTTTGCTGAATAAACAAATGACTGTTCAATAGCTGGGTGTGGCTCCATAGTCTGTGCTGAGGGCCAACCATTACTTTCACTACTGAGCAATGTGGACGCAGGGCTCTGTGTACACAAACGTGCACACACACACACACACACACACACACACACCCCAGCTGCTCTCACCTAGGCTGACAAGCACCCGCTGCAAGGCCTGGTACGATGATGTCTGCAGGTCGAAGAGGGAGAGCTTGTAGTCCGTGCTCAGCTGTGCCTCATGCCGGATTGTTTCAAACAAGGCTGATGCCCTATAAAGCTGCAAGAGATAGAGACTGTCACCCATGCTTCATAACCCAGCCATTTATAGATGCGAGACAGCTCTTGCTCATACCTGGGTACACAACCTAAAAACATCTTTTAAAGGGGTTGAAAGGATGACTGCCAGGCAGGTCCTTGTGCATCTGAAGAACTATCCCCTCAGCCCCAGTTAACTGCCACCTTGACTGGTCTGGGGACCACTTAGGCACCTCTAGGTGTGTCTAGAAGGGTCCTTTAACAGACAAAGGGAGACCCACCCCTGAGCAGTTTACATGACCAATGTTGGACATATGAAGGGATATGAAAGATTAGGGCTCATGGTCTGAAATTTAAAAATAAATTTTAATCAGTTATCAACACAAACAAGAGCTGGTTTTGATTAAAACAATGAAGAAAACTTTACTTCTGTCACCAGACAAGTAGGACCCTCCCGCTCAGGCCTTGGGTACACTGGAGACCGACCAGGCTGGGCAATGAAACTGTAGGTGGCCCAGTGGCCCAGAGCCCAAACATGGCTCTCCTAAGACCAGGCTTTGCTTGTCTCCACCGAGCTATTCCCACTCACATGGGCACCTTGAGGACCAGACAGCTGACATTTCCTTGAAGACCCTGTCCCCATTGCTCCACATTTATATAAACTCGGCATGGAGCCAGGAGCAGAAGAGCAGAGAGGGGCATGTGCTCGAAGCTCTGCTACCCAGCCGCTGTCAGGCTCTGGCCAAGACACGGAGCCTTACTTTCTTCCGTGGATAAAGCTGTCCTCCATCTTCCCCAAGGATTTTGAGGAATAACTCAGGAAGTAGAAGTACTTTCAAAACTGTAAGTTGCTGCATTAATATAAACTTTTATTCTTGTATGTAGGAGATGACAATCCTTTAAATTCCCTTTAATACTTTTTAAAAAAGATTTTTAATTTTTATTGGTGTGCGTGAGCACCCACTTGCACCCATCTCCAGGTGTTTGTGGAGGTCAGAAGAGGGTATTGGGTCCCCTGGAACTGGAGTTACAGGCAGTTATGAGCTGCCATGTGGGTGCTGGGAACTGAACTGAAATCTTCTGCAAAAGCAAATGCTCTTACCTGCTGAGCTGTTTATTCAGCTCTAATCTCTAACACTTCTAAGCAACAGCTCAGCACCCTAGCATCCCGGCATGCGCTCAGGCTGCTCCTCTGGATAGAAGCCTCACTCTGCTCATGGAGGGATCCCCTTTGCCTGGCACATGGTTCACAGCATTCACTCAAACATCGAGGGATGAGTTTAAAGCAGGTATCTCAGCCCCACCCACAGCCAGCATGACAACAGAGTGTCTTCAGCCACCTCCACACATGTGGCAATGGGGACTTACTATCCTCTGCCCTAACTGGAGACCTGCAAGGACATTAAACTAATAGCCACGCATCCTGACCCTACCTCTCTACGGAAGAATGCGGTTTTGCATTAAACACTAACCATGGAAACAGTGCCCAACACCAGAATCTGAGAAACCATTGAGAAGTCTGCCCCATGGGTGGCTGGGTCTTGGCAGCTGCAGGGACTCAGCTCTCAGGCTGGGAGCCTTATACATCAGCAGGAGAGGCCTGCAGCCACAGCGGATACTCTAGGCTCTCCAGGCCAGAGTTCTGCTTACCTGGTGCTGAGCTTCCTCCAGGTTCCCACTTGCCCAAAGGGAGAGACCAAGACCATGGCGAATTTTTGCCTCATCTTCTCTTCGGCCCAGTTGCTCAGCTAACCTTAAACCTGAAAACAGACAAGGGAATATAAGGAGAGGGGAGAGGGACAGAATGGTGCCTTTGCTTCAGCTGCATGTAAGGAATGTTAACAGTGTGGCTGTAGGGAATGCAGGACTAGGGCCAAACCAGCCTGGGGAGAGGACCCTTCCAAGGTTACAGGAAGTGAGATGCCGCAGCAGGAGCCCAGGTGATGGCTGTTGGCAGCAGGTAGGTTGGTGGGGCAGGCAGAAACAGGAGAACCAATGGACCCTAACCCGGCTGCCCTCACAGACGCAAAACGCTGAGCTTAGCAAATGAAAACTCCTGGCTGATACATTTATGTCCCCGGATCCTCTGCCTGGGAAAAGCTTTTCCCAATGGGTACAGAGGCTAAGATCACACACCTTCCTATCTCACCCTGCAGCATCCTGACAGCGAGGATGAAGAGACTCATGAGGGTCTCTTGAAAGCGGAATGGTGTGCAGCTGGACCCTGCTCCTGCTCCTGAAGCTGCTGACATGCTCCGTGTCCTATCCACTCGTCCCTTAAGCCCAAGACTGTGATGTGCCTCAGTGGGGTTGCAAAGCAAGCACGATTATGAGCCGGAAGGCTTAAATGACTGTCCTCATTTTAACGGTCTTCACATAGGCACCTGCAGTGTGGGTCACTCACAGCAAGCTTGGGAGTTCCAGGACACCAGCCACCTCCAGGGCTTTGTGGGGGCAAAGTCTGATGGTAACCATTTATTGTATTGGTCACTATGCGGGTCTCAGGGTCACTGTGCCTACATTCTAGTGTTCTCTGCACAGAGCAGGAGCCTCTGCAGAAGACACCGTATGGCTCCCACAGCTCAACTGTACACATAAGCCAGGGCTTCCCTCTTGTCTAAGTCATGGCAGGAAGCGAGCGCCAAGCACTCTGGGCCTGTGTGATTCCTTTTAGAGGTCCTGAGTCAGCTGATGGCTGCTGTGAACAGTGGTGCTCAGGGCCAGCCTCCTAACTCATGATGCATTTCAAAACACATGACTCAAAGAGCTCAGAGGCAGCATTCTGAGTTTAAATCATGCCAGTGGGCAACAGAAGAATTTGTAAATAATTCACACGAAAGACAACGGTTCTGGGGAGAACCAGGATGGCTTTGGTTGTTCTAACCTTCAAGGGGCCTGCCACACTGACCCTTCAGTGTGGATGTCTGATAAACCCTTGGGTCTGAGCCAGAAGTATGGTCCTTTGGGCAACTCCACTGGAAGACAAATTCTGTGAGAGAGGGACCTTGCCGAGTTCCTGCTGTGTCCCCAGCAAGGAAGGTAGGTGTCCACAGGCCACTGGGCAGATGCACTGGAGCTACCTCCTGGGAGCCTGACCATTTCACTCTTGAGGACCTGCTCACCTGCACTGCAACAAAGCTCCAGGTAGTCACTGGGTTGAGCCCACTTCCTTTTCTAGTTTCCAGACAGAGAAAGAGCTGAAAGTGGTGGTGTTAGCCTGTATCAGCCATATCATCTGGGATCTGTCTGGACTCAGACCACACAGAGTTCCATTGCACAGGGCAGGCAGGGGATGTTGGTCCACAGCCCCACTGAAAGCTGGGGTGACTTCCCGCTGAACTGCCCTCTGCTGCACGAGGCTGCAGGACCTCCTGCTCAGTACTTGGAGAGAGCCTCGGGCGCTCTGCACCCTGAGCCTGCTCAGAGCACATTAGAGACACCTGGTTAGGCCCACGTGGAACTCTTGGTCACAGGCCCCCTTCACCAAACAACCACTGTGGGAAGTTTCTAGATCTCTGTAAGACTTATCACAAGAGACAATAAAAACGAGCTGCAGAGTTTTCCATAAATATAGAATTATGTGACAAATGCCCAGTCATGCAGCTGCTGCATGGAAGCAGTATTTCAGAAGGGAATAAACAATAAAGCACTTGTTGCAAATGCTGGATGCTGGGTCTCACAAATTCAACTGAAAACCACCCCTAGGTGGCTGGACTGTTACTACACTAGAATTTAAGCAAAGCATTTTTACAGGTACAGGGCCCCACCTGCACAGCGGGAGCCACACAGGGGTAGGACAGTGACTGAAGCTTCTCCACTGCAGGTCTGTACAGAGCACCAATGCCAGCTCCAGCTGCTTTCCACTCAGCCTCCTGCTTCCCACTCTCAGGACTTCCCCCGGGGCTGGGGAACAACAGGGTCCAGCTGCCCCACCCTGCAGTTTCTGTGATGTCAGAAACAACTCCAGACAGGCTGAGTCTGCTCTGCAACGAACCAACTTAATAGGGTCAAATCGCTGTATTTCTCCAAGCCTTGGAGTTGTAGCTGCAAAAATGGAGATGAACGAAGGGTTCTTGGGCTGGGGGTACAGCTCAGTGGAAGCAAATCTGCCTAGTATGTGAAATGAGCTAACACTGTCAAAGAAAGAATAAAAGAGGAAAAAGGTAGTAAAAAGGGCAGTCTGAGTATTGCTGTGAGAACTAAAATCTGGCCAAAGGGACTGCAGGTGGAAGCCCTTACAAAGATATTTCTGCTTGCAACCTGGAGCCAAGTCCTTCACTGGTGAGTGGCAAGCCACACACACCCCCCACTGCACACCCACACCCACCCAGAGAGACCCTGTTGCGCCTCTAAGGGCTACAAGAGCAGGGCCATCCCAGTATGGAGGAGAAAGGCAACCCCTTGGCTGAGACTTTGGCTCATGTAGGAAGGATGTGTGAGGCCCCACTGGCCTCGGGTAATTGACAGACTGTGGTAGCAGTGGAGGAGCAAAGGGCCCAATTTCCAATCCTGCTCCTTGACATCAGTCTGTGCAAACACTCAGAAGGAGCCTGGCCAGGTCCCAGGTAGACACGCTGGGCTAGTAGCCACTGTGCCTGAGCTGAGAACTGTAAGCCGTGAGGGCTTGGGGCAGTTGGACATGTTTCTGAAGTAGACCCTCATGATTTTATACCCCCAGGTCTTAAGGATCCAATTGGTGAGGATGTGTTGTGTGCCCAGTTGCTGCTCTTACAAGCAAAGGGTATCAGCTATTTTGGGCAGCAGGTGAGGGGCAGGTACCAAAACAGAGAGAGGAAGGCAGCTGGAGACCAGAGAGCTGGGGCAGGGCAAGGAGACACCTTGAAACTATCAAGGAACACCTGGTGGGGATGGCATGGCCTGTGAGACCCTCACTCAGTAGAGGTGACTGAGTCTCCCCTGGTAGAGCCTTTTGCCTACCTTCCTGTAGGTACATGACTGCCTGGGAATAGTTCTGCAAGGCATGATGCGTCCTTCCCAGGCTGCTGTAGGACACTGTCTTGGCCACCAGGTCATTCATCTGTGCCGCAATGCTCAGGTGCTGTTCTTGGTAGACCACAGCCCTCTCGAACGTGCCCAGGGACTCATAGGTCAGACCCAGGTTCCCATAGGCTCGGCCCTGACACGTGGGGTTGTCAGTCTCCTCTGCAATCTGCAGATCGAGCTGGTGATACTGCAGGGCCGTGTCGTACTCCCCCATCTGCTGGTAGACACCCCCCAGGCCGCAGGCCGCGTCACTCTCCAAGGCTCGGTCCTTCATGTCTCTGGCAATGTTCAGCTGGCGTTCAAGGCAGGAAATGGCTTGTTCATAATTCCCTAATTGGCTGTGGAGACTTCCCAGCTCTCCATAGGCCTGAGCTTTATTGGAGGCCTCCCCGAGCTCATGGGCCACCACAAGCCTCTTCTCAAAGCACACGAGGGCTTGCTGCAAGCTCCCTGTAGCCCTGTGGGGATGCAGACAGAGAAGCAATGAGATCATTCTGTGCAGGTGCAGACATGCTAAAGCCCCTGAGAAAATGAAAAGCATTCGTCACTGTCACTTACTACAGAAGCTCTTAACTCCTTCTCTAGCTAAAATCTATCATGTGCCCTTAGAGTGAGATGCAGAGGAATTTCATAATCTGGAAAGCAATTCAAAAGTCATCCCTTAGTGACCTTCCCAAGAGCCTGCAATTCAGTGGGATGTGCACCCCCAAGGAAACATAAAATATATTAATAGGCACGATGATAGCAAGGTCTGGGACTCGGGCCTCCCAGCCTCCACTACTGCTTAGAAGGGTGCTTTTGAAATCACTTTACAGGAGCTGTAAATCGCTCAGCCTGACTTTCTTGGAGCAGTCCATGGGTGACGATTAGTCTGACTTCTTCCTCCACTCCAGGAGCCCTGATCCCCACTCCTCAAGGAGGCCCTGTCTGTACACATAGGCACCGTCTTGGGTTTCCCCTCTTGGAGGGAAGCCTCTCTTGGCTAACAGAGCCTTTTTTGTGCTGCTCAGAGACAATATGATCAAGAGTAGGAAGAGAATGCCTTCTGGTGGCAGATGGAGTCAGTTGTCTGGGCGTGTGGATTTCACTGACTGAGCCTCAGTTTCCCCTGTTCCACAGAGGATGGACATGTGTTTAGTACAGCATTGGGATACTGTTAGGACAGCTATGCAAGTGCCCAGCATGGGTGAGGCTTGATGCTCTGGACCAGTTTCCTGTCCCTCTGTTACCAGGTGGGGCTGAGTAACTGGCAGCTACCAATGCTGTACTAATAAACACAGTCATAAAATGTGGAGGCACTCACAGAGGTCAGCTAAGCAGGTCCATCCATCTTCCCGTCCATACAAACTCTTGCATCTTGATCACTATGTAATAAATGTGAAGTCTGGGCCCTGGGTTTGACTCTCAGCTGGTCTTTGGAGGCTGAGTAACCTCAGGTACTAACCCACCCTCTCTGGGCTTTGGAGTTTTTTCATACGTGACAGCAATATTATCACCCACTTAACTCAATGAATTGTTGAAAAGCCAAATGAGAGGTGTGGGAACAACCTGCCCTGTAGCTGGCAGCTGCCCTTCCTGCCATGGCTCCTCTCCTTGCAACTGTATCTAGCCCCATTCCCTGTCCGTGTTACCTGTGTCCATTTCCGAGACCCCGGTAGGCCTTGGCTTGGTCTTGCATGCGGTTCAGACTCTGGGCAACAGACAGATACTGCTCATAGTACTTGATGGCTTCCTCATAGTCCCCCAGGGCCTCGTAGCAGTCCCCCAGGTTGCCGTAAGCCCGACCCCTGTCCAGCACAGACTCGTTCCCACTGAGCTGCTGCAGCATGGCCAGCTGCTGTTCAAAGTAGCCAATGGCCTCCTCCATCACATTCATGTTCATCTTCGTGATGCCCATGTTGCCGTACACCTGGGCTTCCAGACTTGGCTCTTTCAGCTTCCGCCCCAGCTCCAGCTGTTCCTGGTAACACTTGAACGCCATTGTGTATTTTCCAAGGGCCATGTAGACAGCTGCCAGGTGCCCATGAGACCGGCACTCCCCTGGTAAGTCACTCAGTTCCTGATAGACCTCCAGCTCCTGTGTGTGATAACCCAAGGCTTTGTCATACTTCTGGACCATCCGGTACGCGGTACCCAGGGCTGCATAGGCACTGGCCTCCAGCCTTCTGTCTTTCACGTGGTGAGCTAAGCCCAACTGCTGCTCGTAGAACTTTATTGCACCGTTTACATCCTTTTTACAGACAAATATATCTCCCAGGTTCCCTAGGGCTCGGAACTTAGCCTGGGAGTTATCTAGGGACTGGGCTAGGGACAGAAGGTATTTCTGACACTCTTCGGCTTTAGCAAAGTTCAGCAGAGCCTTGAAGGCCAGGCCCAGGTTGCAATAAGCTTTTGCTTGGCTCAGTTTGTCATGAAGGTCTTTGGCCAGGGCCAGGTCCTGCTCATAGTACTTCACAGCCTCCTGGTAGTTCCCAAGGCAGTAGTGGGCATAGCCAAGGTTGTGGCAGACCTTTCCTTCTCCCTCCATGTCCTGGAGGTCAGGAGCAAGGCGGAGGTACTGCTCATAGTAGGGTGCAGCCTGGACATACTCTCCTCTCGAGCAGTGGAAATTCCCCAGGTTGCTGAGTGCCCGTGCCTCACTCTGGATGTCTCGAAGCTCCCGGGCAATGTTCAAGTGGTTCTGGTAATGTTGCAGGGCCCGGTCGTGGGCTCCCAGGGCCTGGTAGGCGACCGCCAGGTTTCCATGAGTTGAAGCCTGAGAGGCTCGGTCATTCACCTCCATGGAGATCTGCAGCTCCTGACGGTGGTACTTAACAGCCTGGTCGTACATGCCCAGGGCATTGTAAGCGTTGCCCATATTCCCATAGGCGCGGCCTTGGGCTGCGTAGTCGCTCAGCTCTTGGGCGATGCACAGGTGGGTCTTGTGGAGCTTCAGGGCCGTGTCATAATCGCCTTTCATCTGGTGGATGATCCCTGGAATAAAAGGGAAGAGAACAGAAGGTAAGAGAAAGTGTGATTTACAGCTCAATCTAAGGTGAGTGCAATCCTGAGTCAAAGGCTTGAGACTGACTAAAGGGGAGACTGAACACTCATCAGTACCGCAGAGGGGGTGGCTTCCCACGTCTCAAACCACCAGGAAAACCCAACAGATTTGATGACAAAAATGAGAATATTTTACAAATAAACACGCAAAATTAAAGGGCAAACAGAACACACTAGAAAATATGTGAGACATATACAAAAAATTGTAACAGCTGCTGTGCAAAAAAATGTTGTAAAATTCAGTTTAGCTTAAAAAGAAAAAATATCAAGATCCCAATTTACTAGGGTAGGCAAAGAATAGTAAATGTCAACAGACAACCAAAAGAAACAGAAAGGAAGGGGGCACTAACATCCTTTAATAATCAGAGAAATGCAAAAACAAACCAATCCTGTAGAACCATTTTACCTATACTAAATTAGCAAATAAAAACTTTAGCACCCCCATTACAGATGAGGTTGCCCTGAACCTGAACACACCAACTGTTGGGCATAAATGAGGACAACGACCGTAAAAGCATGGTGACATGCAGGTGGGTGGGGCTCTGTTCTGCAGTCCTGTGCTGGACAGACAAAGCGGCTGTGTGCATGGGAGGAGTCCGAGCTCTGATCCCATAAGACGAGTAACATTTCTGGGGTTGTGTCCAGTCATGGAGTAGGAGATGTCACCAGCTTGCTCTCTGGAAGGGGCACAGCTTTCAGACCCTGGCAGGGTTGGAGACACCAAGCTTCCCAGGAAGAAATGCCCTTTTGACGTGGTGGCCCTTCAATGGTGGGAACTTGGAGACACTGCAGTTAAAGACCCTGTCCTCCTAAGCTGCCTTCAGGCTTCATGGTTTCAAGCATCCTTGGACAAAATGAATCATTTACCACCTTCTTTCTACAAATGATCTGCCCAGCCAGGCATCACTGTGTGTGAGTGAAAGCCCTGCCTGGCCCTGCTCTCCCCCTTCCTCCCAGGGCCACCTTTGCACCCAGCAACCCCTGCACAGCCTTTGGATTCTACTGCAGCGACTGTTGAGAAGTCCATATGATCACTTGCTGGTTGGGAAACACGGGGAAGAAAGAGAGAAAGGTGCTGTGGGATGTTCTGTATGGCAAATGTGTTGCTAATAAAACAATGATTGGCCAGTGGGTAGGCAGGAAATATAGGCGGGACTAACAGAGAGAATTAAAAGAACAGGAAGGTGGAGGAAGTCACTGCCAGCCACTACCGGGACAAGCAGCATGTGAAGATGCCGGTAAGCCACGAGCCACGTGGCAAGGTATAGATTTATAGAAATGGATTAATATAAGAACAGTTAACAAGAAGCCTGCCACAGCCATATAGTTTGTAAGCAATATAAGTCTCTGTGTTTACTTGGTTGAGTCTGAGTGGCTGTGGGACTGGCAGGTGAGAGAGATTTATCCTGACCGTGGACCAGGCAGGAAAACTCTAGCTACAGAAAGGCCTTCAGAGAAGGCTGCCGAGGGCAGTGTGACTTCATGTAGCTTTCTCCATCCGCCAAAGACTAGGACTTATTGCTACCCCTGCCCTCCTACACGGCCAGTTATACCCCATTCTCCAGGAACCTGGCCACACATCAGGAAAGCATCCTGTTATAGAAAATGCACACAATTTTAGACAAAATCAAAAGTCCTGTTTTACAAGGACACCCATTCAAATGAGGGTCCAGGAGACAGACAGAGATATAATGTATCTGAGCCTTTACTTTTTTGTTTTTGTTTTAAAAACAAAAGTCTTTGCCCCCTTCCTTTTAAGAAGTAATAAAGTCAGATTATAATCATCTTAGAGATGCAGAATAAGAACTAGCCATAGTGGCACACTCCTGAAATCCCAGTACCCAAGAGGCATAGTTAAGGGTTGTGAGTTCAAGGTCAGCTTGGACAACATAAGACTGTCTCAAAAACAGACAAAGAAAGAAAGGAACATAATTAGCAACACATATGTATCATACTTTGTGAATAACACCTAAGATAGCTTGGCCAATGAACAAGGCACCAGAAGGGGAGCCTCTTTCTCTTACTCTGGCCTAAGGGTCTGGGTAGTGAGCAGGGAGCAGTTGGGACGATAATGGCTGCCCAGGGCTGCAATGATTTGTGAAGGAAGCTGCCTGCTGGTCATGGCAAACCAATCTGGTCTCCAGCCAGCTGCTGCTGCTTCCTTATCTTCCACAGGCCCACAAAGAACCAGAGGAGGGCTTTCAAAATTACAGCTTCCACACACAGACAAGGGCAGAGAGGCTGGCCAAGCTGAGCTAGCCTCTCCCTCTGCTGTGACCCCCGTGGCAGGTGCCGGCTGCTGCCAGTCTGGGGCATTCTGTAGGGACAGTGTGCTCTCCTGGCAGCTGTTCTCTTTGTTGAAGCGACATAAAAGCAGCCCAGGAGCTGCCAGCAAATGACTGCACACGCTGAGGGGGTAATCTGCCGCTCCTCCTGCCCTTTCCGTGGTGTCACTCAGATGAAGACTTACAGAGGGCCTGTCAGTGGGGTGCCCTAGGTGACAATGGGCTGCAGGGAGGGAATTAAATGAAGATTAGTGGGGCAGAAGAGCCTCACAACGCTGAATCCTCACCAGGTATGTAGGGAGAGGACATGGATTATAAATGTACATGTGGCCATGTTGGGTCTCCACCTATGGATTACCTGTGTGGGGATAATAACATCTACCTCAGAAGTTGAGGTGAGGACCATGATGACATGCTCAACACACTCTAGAGGCCCAGATGGTGTGACTAGGACAGACCATGCAGAAAATATTTCCACTAAAATGATACCGATTACAGCTGAGCAGCTCATTCTGGCAGCTTCTCGTTTGAGCTCTCTGGAAGCAGAGCCTGGGTTCTTACACACACAGTGGGCCCTACTTCTTATTGCTTGTTATTAGTGCCCAAGCTGGGCTGTTGGAGCCAACCTGCTCTTTCCTCTGCTTTCAAGCAGAGGGCCCAGCTATCCTCGTAGGAAACATGGGGTCTGGGAAACAGAAAAGACACCTCCCCACTACAGGCTTTGTGAATGCTGTGAGCAAGTCTCGGGGAGAAGGAGTTACCAGCAGAATTCATGGACCTCTGTCTCATTGGCTGTACTGGCCCATGTGCCTCCTTCCAGGGAAAGTGTGGCACGGCAGAGCAGCCAGGCTGGGAAGGTTCTCAGTGGGATGCACATGCAACTATTTACAGGTGAAGCAGCTCAGAGTCCCAGCTGTGTTTTCACTTATCCTAGGAGTTGCGGGGTCATGGGGTATTTATGTGAATAGAGGAAACAAGATGAGGAAAATCAGGCTATCAGCACGCAGGTTGTTACACTATTCTCCTAACAGCTACATAGTAAAGCTAGGCAGACAAGTTGGCACTGTGTGCTCTCTGCAGCCCCTTTGGTCAGGAGACTTCCGTGTAGCCAAGGCCTGATTCAGTAGAGGAAGTCATCAACTGGTCACTGGACCCCCTAGTTACCAGGTCTCATCCCTACCTGAGGTGCAAGGACATCGTGTGCAGATTGGGGTGACAGTACTGTGTCCTGTGTTAGCTCATGGTTGTGGCCTGCACACCGTCTAGGGTGGGAGGGGACATGGTGTGTTGCACTTGCTCTTTCTGATCCAGAGACCCTTCCTATCAACTTGAGATTCCTGGATCTTCCTTTCAGGTTTTCACATACATTTGTTCTACATGGTTTTAAAACTATCTCAAAGCTTGGGGACAGGCCCAGTAAACAGCTAAAATCAAAGGCACAAGAACAGAGTGTTAGAACTAGCCATGTGTCTGCAGATAAGTCTCCATTATTTTCGCCAAAGTTGGACAGCAAAGTACATTTTCAAATGGCGGATGACTCCAAAATTCACTCACCATCTGACTTTATCAGCTGCAGGTGTCTTACGGGGAGGCAGGCTTTTCCAGGGGCTGCCTGTGCCTGATTCAGAAATGCCTCAAAACAACCCGAGGCCCCTGTGCAGAGGGGTTGGGTCGCAGCTGGTGGTGCTGAGTGAGACTGGATCACTAGTGTGCTAGCCTCAACAGTGGATTAACACAGCACCAAGTTCATACCTGAAGGAGGACACTGGAGACAGGTCTGTGAAGCAGATACCTTGTCCTGGATCCTTCCTGTCTGTGCGGCAGGCCACCGAGAGGTGAGCAGCCCTGCCCCAGCATGCACTCCTGATGCTGTGGCACTCTGTCCTTACCACAAGCCCCCAGTGATAGAATCAGCTGGCTCTGGACTGTCAGCAGTCAGGCGGGGAAACCCTGCACACCCCACTGCCTTCCCACAAGCACACTCTGTTGGAAGCACCTATCTTTTTACATAAGCTTAAGAAAATAGATCACCGTGCTCTGTGGTCCCCTCCTGCCACTGTCCCTATGTCTAGGGCTGTGTAAACAGTGACAAGAAGTCACCCTAAAGCCCATATATATTCCATGGGCTTTGTACACAGCCCCACTTCCTACTTCCCTTTGGGTAATCAGAGACCCAGGCTGCAGGTGAATTGCTCAAAAAATCCCCTGGGCCTCTGTGGTTGTAAATCTCAGCTAGAGGGAAAGATTAATTGTATTATGAAGAAGGAGAAATAGTAATTAAAGCTATGACAAGGGGGCGGCTGGGGAAGGATGCTCCACAATGATGATGAAGTAGGAGGAACGAGGCCCTGTCATCCCTAACAGTCTGGGCCGGACGCTGTGAGGGCATCTGATGGGAAGCAAGCCTACTGTTAGTCACTGTTGGAGAAGACAAAGCATGCTTGGGTGCCATTTGGGATCACAGTAAAAGACAGTAAAGAAGGTGGATGCCTCAGAGCAGTGCAGGGAGTTGGTCTCACGGCTTAGGATGGAATTACTGTGACACTGTGAGGTCGCTCCTCTGACGGCTGAGCCTCAATGGCTGCACCAGTCTACCTCTCTGAGCTCTTTCAGACCTGCAAAGAGTGAGCCACTTAAAGTGTCATTTACCACCTCCAGGCCAGATGTCCCTGCTGGTGCTCCGGGGCTGTGCCAGCCTGCAGGCACCCCGCATGCCTGTCCAGTCTGTCCTGTGCATCTTTTCTGCACAACATGCTCTTGCCTTTCTTCCCTTGCTAAAGCTGTAGTGGACATTTCTAGTGACAGCCCCTCCCCTGCTCTCCCTCCCCCTTACCCCACCCAATCTGACCCTTTTCTTCATCCAGGTATGCTCTTCCCTATCTAGGAAAAGTGGAGCATAGTCAAGGGACTTGGGTTGCCAGTGGGGAGAAGAGCTGAATTCCCTTGAGGTCAGGAGCATCAGGAGCTAGAACGCAGCATCCCAGAATCCCCTTGTGCCACCTCGCTGACACTTCCTTCCATGGTACAGCTGCAGGAAGATGGGCCACAAGCTGGCTGGGACCAATGAGCTGCCTGAGGGCTGCATGACCACCCTGCTGGCCACTAAGCTTCGTCATGGTACCAGAACCAACACAGCCTGATGGATGGGCCACCAAGATAAGCTGCCCAAGCCTAGCAATTTACACTATATCCAACAAAGTTTGTGGGGAAGGAGAGACATCCAGTAAGAGTGTTCCCAAGAAGCTTTTGGGCACCTGTGCCTCTGGATGTTCTAATCCCCATCCTTGGCCCAGTGAGACCATGGAAGTCTGCACCTGACCCAGATAAACAAGCTTCAGTGGTGAGTGTTGTCGCACGCCCTCAGGCCTGATGGGAAAGGTTTTGATCAAAATTTGCTCTTAGAAAAGGGAAGGAATGGAGCTTATAACCCTGGCACTTGGGAGGCAGAGCTAGGAGGGTCAATACAAGCTCCATGCCAGCCTGAACTGTAGAGTGAGACTCTTCTCAGCATTAGGCCCATGACTCTGCATAATACATCTTTCCAGGTACACTTCAAAAACTCTGCCACCCAATATTCTACAAATACCTGCTGAATTGTGGGCTTGGATCACATCTAAGTTTTAGAGTACTGTCCATTTCCCAAGACCTTGACCCCCTCAACATCTCATTTCACTGTAGGACAAAGGGAGCATGGCTGGCTACCACTGAAACCACTCACAGAAGCGACAGCCATTAAGTGATAGATTCTAGGCTTGCCCCACTACCCCACACTCTGCCCCGGGACACTGTGCGCTCTCAGTCTGTGGCAGTAGCAGCTGCGGAATCCAGTCATACTATCTGGGTGAGAAGCAGCATTGTTCCTTTAGCAGAGACCAGATGAGGATGGCAGGGTCTGCCCAGACCAGAGGGAACCCTGGGAATGGACAGGAAAGAGGAATGGAAGGACAGGCCAAGAGGACACTACTTCAAAATGACTTCACTTTGTAATTCAATTGCCAAGATGAATGAGTTTCCTAGCAAGGCTGAGAGCGAATTATGGAATCTGCTTTCCTGAAGCCGGCAGATCTGAAAAGCTTCTTTTTAAAATTCAAATTGGATTGAAAATTCAAACTCTGAGTGAGTGGAGCTCTAGCCAGTCTGTTGTAATGTTATCAAAACAAGTGACCCCTGCATTCTGCTCATTTGCTCTATTAGTACACGGGCTTCTCATCAGGGCAACATCAAAAACATGGAAAGGACTCAAGGGGACTGAACTGTCAGTCTCTCCTTTGTTGTTGACTGAGGGGTTTACTGGGGACGGGGAGGCCCCTAGATAGGCCCCTAGATGGGCTCTCTCGTGCCCATTGCAAAGGTGCTGTTTCCTTAAGAACTCATGTTTGGGTTGAAAACTCAGCGCTCATGCTGACACTGGACTGTTCCAAACATTTGCTAGGTCTCAACATGTCACAGCCTAGTGTATTGGGAGGGCATGGATTCCTCTGTCTGCCAGTCTGTCCTGTCTGGTATGGAGAACTACAGTCTGTACATGGAAGTCAAGGTGCAAGCCAATCTGTCTGACTGAGACAGCAGCCATGGACAGCACCGAGGCCATTCATCTCAAGCCCCCCTCAGCTGCCATGGCTTTCTTTCATTCTGTTTATCATATTTATTGAGACAGTATAGTAGACTCAAAGATGACCATAACAGTGTGTTTACAATTACAAAAGTATTACTTTTTAAAGCTTGTGGTAGGTAGCAAAGGCTTTTTAGCCAACACTTATTTTCTTCATCATTACCACCATCACTACCACCACCACTATCATCACCATGACCATTATCATCATCAACATCACCACCACCATCACTACCACCACCGCCGCCATCAACATCACCATTATCATCATCATTCCCAAAACCGCCGCCACCATCATCACCATTACCATCATCACCATCAGTCATTGTCGCCAGCAGCATAGAACACAAGGCCTTATTCACACTAGACCCTTGAGTCATAATCCCAAGCCTCTAACACTCAGTTTTACTTCTGCCCTCTTCCTATCTGCCTTTGCCAGTGATGCTAAAGAGCTAAGCATCCGTTTCCCAGTCTCCCTTACAGCCAAGGCTTGTTAAATGGCACTACTGTCACCAGTCTTCTGGGGTCTTGGAAAGGCTTTTTGCCTCTGACACAATGCAACAGAAGCAGTTTCCTTCCACCGATTTGAATGTTACAGTATGTGGAGCATCACAACCACCCTAGGGTACATGGTCCAGGTGAGCAGGTGGGGACAAAAGGAAGTACACCTTTATTTAAGCTGTTGTACACGAGGACTAGACCATCTGTTTACAGCTGAAAGATTTCCTGGTGCATGTCTGTAAACCCAATGCTTGGGAGGCAGAGGTAGGGAGCCTGTCAGCTGTCTGTCTGTCTGTCTATCTATCTATCTATCTATCTAAAACAGAGGTTACATATGTATGTGGATTATGTTTGTGTGTGTGCAGGAAGCACATGCGTGTACATATGTGCACAGAGGCCAGAAGTGCAGGGAGCTACAGGACCCTCCTGTCTGACCGCCTACCCCTAAAGTACTGGGATTACAGACACATGCCGCCACACGGATCCGAACTCAGGTCCTCATGCTTCCACAGCAGGCCCTTTACTGAAGGAGCCATCTCCCTAGATCTCGTACAGTCCATGTTGGTGACTGAGATAATCACTGCCGACGTTTAGTTCCTGATAGCCTGGCCCTGTTTGGATTTTTGTTGTTTGTTTGTTTTACTTTGATGTGAATTGTTTTATTTATTTATTTGAAATCATGTTCTATGTGTTGAATTTAAAATGCGGCCAGGTTCTTTGAGGAACATAAAGACAATCTGATGATAGCTATCTGTGTCTTGTCAGGCCAAGGCTGTTCAATGTGGGTGTAAAACATGCAAACGTTGTTCCTCAGGTTTCTGAGTAATGGAAGTGGCAGCAGACAGAGCTGTGCACAGATCTGTTTTTTGGAATAAAATTTATTTTGGCTTAGTAGCTCTGCTAGTATTTCATCTTTTGCCACATAACCATAACTGAGCATTCCCAGAAGGGCTGGGATGGAACCACATGGTCATAACAAGCAGGACAACAGGATCCATTTGAAATGGGTGAAGGGTGAGGATGGACAGCCACCTTGTTGCAGGGCAGCTAATGCCGGCCCAGACGCACAGCAGCCCAGCATGAGGGCACAGGGAGAGAAGAGGTCAACTCCGCCTCAGCCAGCCTTGCTCACCCTTTTCATCTGTCTTCTGTGTCTCTATCCAGCAGTCCCCTGCATCAGCTCTGCCCATTCTGCCTTCACTCTTATGTGTTTCTCACCTTTCTTCCCATGACCCATCTTAGCCACCCACACAAAATTTACCTTTTCCTTCTAGAATTTCCACCTCTATTCTATGTCTTTAAAATTATTTTGAGATTATAGTATATCATTTCCCCTTTCCCTTTCTTCCCTACAAGCCCCCCCCACAGCCCCCCTCCGCCCTCCTCCAAATTCATGGCCTCTTTTTTTCATTGACTGTTATCACATGCATGTGTATGAATATACACATATTCCTAAATATGAGCGGCTCAGTCTGTATAATGTTACTTGTAAGTATGTTTCAGGACTGAGTATTTGGTGTTGGATAACAAACTGGTGTGCTCTTCCCTGGGGAAGACTGTTTCTCTCTCTCAGCATTCCTTAGTTGGCTACAGTTCTCTGTGTAGGGCGGCAGCCACATGCTCTTTCCCCTTCTACTCTGACATGTCTGTTGTCCTGGTTCAGCTCATGCTTGGGCAGCCATGTTGGTGAGACTTATGAGCGTAGCTTCTGATGTGACTGGGAGACACGACCTCACAGCAAACTCCCTGGTCCTCTGGCTCCTCCCAGCCTTCGAGCAGGGTTGTTTTGCAGATTTATCTGCTGGGACTGGGCTCCATCACTCTGCATTTTGATTGGCTGTGGTTTCCTGTAATGCTCCCCATCTACTGCAAAGGGAAGCCTCCTTGATAAGGAGTGAGAACTACACTCATCTGTGGGTGTAAGGGCAAATGTTTAGAGTGTGGTTAGGGACTGTGCTGGGTTAGTGGAGTGTCAGCTTCAGGATCTTCTCTGAGACCCGTGACTTCAGTCTGGGTGGTTGGCTTGCTTCCCAGTGCCATCTACTTCACATCTTTTTTACCCCTTTAACGATGTTTAACTATGATAAACGCTCTAGTCCTCACAGTAAATGATTTCAAAGGTTCGATGACCTGAGAATCTTTTGGGTCTTCCTCATTACGTAGCAATTTTTGACTTATTTTAGTTTTTCCCCATTTGACCTTCAACACGGGGCACTGCTCACGGGCCCAGGAGGGTTTGGCTCTATTCTCCAGGTGCTCAGGCGAGAGCCACATCCCTGTCTCACAGCTGTGGCTCATGTAACAGAGTAAAGTAGCCATAGCTCAGTTCCCAGGGAGTAGTGACATCCATTTTAACAGCTCCAAGGACTGAGGCCTTACTCTGTGCCAGGACTCAGCTACAGAAAGGAGAGAATCATCCCTGTACCTTTCCCCTGAGCCAGGCTTCAGGTGTCAAGCTGTCACTCTGCCCTTGGGGCGGGAATAAATGAGACAGATCGGGGACTCTTGGGGAAAAGTCCTGAACTCCCCAATACTGAAAGAATTAATTATAAGCTGGCTCGCCCCACCCACCAGACCTTTCCAGGAGGACCCACAGCGTCAGCAGCTCTACACATCACCAGGGAGGAGCCGCTGAACACTGCACACCCTGGAGGTAGCGCAGGGGCAGTTATGGTGCTGGGCTGTTACACAGATCTTTCTTCCAAGGACCCCACCAGCCTCGTACCTCACTTTCTTTATCTGTACGTCACCACTCGCAGGGACACACGGTCATTAATCATTCATTTTCCAGATGGAGAAAGTGAAGTACAAAGAAGGCCAGTGACTCAGCTCAAGTCCAACAGCTGGTTACTGTTACTCTGGACCTGTTTCCCATCGCACCGCCTTGGAGTCAGGCTCTGCCAGGCCTCGAGAGTGAGAACACCTGGATTTATTAGGCTCCATTAGCTCTGCCGCGAACTGCTAAGCAACCTTTAATGTTTTATCAGTGAACACTCACTGTATTTACTGTAGTGCACACCAGGAGTAAGAGTGAGCTCAAGGCTGCTGCCCCCAACCTGGAGAGGGCACAGTGGCAGCCCTGGGTGGCAATTGCAGGAATGGTGCCCGCCACCCCCCAGCTGTGGGTGCTCACTCATAACACCAAAGCAGCCCAAGGTTTTTCTGAGTCAAAGAAAAGAGGAATAAAGAATGCTTTTCCACCTTGAGCTTTGGTAACAGGGAACATACAGCTGGCTGTGGAGCAGGCTTGCATCAGGAGATACGTATTTCTTTGATGATGGGCCTCTTATCTGCAGTCGATTTTACAGGACTGCTTTTGAGAGAGGATTATCACCAGTCATTAATAAGACACATCAACTGGCTTAGCAGTGATTTAAAAAAATCATTAATGAAATTTATTCAGTATAAAAATATGTTAGTCACTAATTCAGAAATGCCTCATCCATTAAACAAAAAAAAATATTGTTGCACAGCTCATTACAAGAGGCTAGGGGAGGAGACAAAGAGTGGGTTTTCTCTTACAAGGCATTTGCATAAATTAAGTGGGAAAAAACTACTCCACTGAGGGCTTTGTACTGCACGTCTCCGTGTACAATCCTGAGAGGATCCGGAAGGTAGAAATTAGAAAGCAGCAAAGTGGCTGCGTGCATTGTTACTGAAAGACTCAACATCCACGAGGCACAAACCAGCAAGAAACAGCCTGCGCTGGTGCAGGGGAACCTGGAGAGTGAGGAGAAGCAGTGCAGAGGCCAACTGAGCCTGCGCTGATGCAGGGGAGCCTGGAGAGTGAGGAGAAACAGCGCAGTGGCTGACTGCAGTGCTCAGTGGCTTCTAATTAGCTAGAGTTCCCCAGTTCCTAGAAACAGCCTCCAACTCTGATGACAGTGCCAACCTGCATGTGCCATGGGGAGCTAGTGAAGAGCCAGTGTGTCCTCCAAGAAGCAGGTAGCATCTCCTCAAGAGAACAGTCACAGGACTTGTCATTCTGATGGACCAATTTCACAAGTGTAACTTTTCAGGGGCTGACTACAGGGAACTGACAGGGTCCCACGGTGCCTGAGCTCTGACATCCCCTGCTCTCAATGGCTCACTAAGGGTACAGTAGAAATAGACACTGGATTTCAGAGACTCAGTGTGATACTAAGAATGTAAAATATCATTAATTGTCATATTGATTACATGTTAGAATACTATTTTTATATACCTAGCTAATAAAATATCATCAATTTCACTCCTTTTTACCTTTAAAATTTCAATCACTAACAAATGTAAGTGACCTACAAGGCTCATCTGCTCATTGTTTCCCTCAGTATTGTGAACTGGGAACAGGCCACACCCTCCTTCTCCCCCAGCCCTGCGACTGGCCCACATCAGCCTGTGCCAGCCTTTATGACGCTCATTTGAGTTCCCAGGGTTTGGCTCTCGCGGGCTTGTTCCTTTGCCTACTCAAAAGTATAGTAAAGAAATGGGTTGTTGGGGATTACTTCAGTCGCCCTGCCATTCTGGCAAACTGCTTGATCCCAGCAAACCTCAATCTGCTCAGCTTGGCGACTAAGGGGACGACTCAGAGCCAACTTCTGCCACCAAGTGATGCTGGAGCAGGATGGCATTGTGTTACCCGTTCTAGTCATGGAGAAGACGATGAGAGCCCTGCACAGACCTGTGAAGGAACCAAGGTAAATATTTCTTAATGACGAGGACTGAGCTGTGTGTGAAGAGGTAGACGGATGGTAGTCACAGAGATTACAAAGCAATGTCCATCTGCCTTGACAGCCAGATGTGCAGGGCTGAGACCCAAGTCTCTCCATGTATTGTGACTGTTGCGTGCACCAGTGCAGCAGATGCTATGGGCGAAGATCCCTCAGCAATCACAGGGACATCAACAGGATCAAATGGTGACAGAGTCAAAGCCAGACACTGTTGACCTGGGGTTCAGAGCAGAATCACTGGGGAACAGTTAAATTTTTCTTACATTTATTTATTTATTGTACGGGTTCCAAGGCTGCATGGCAAGTTCCTTTATCCACTGAGCCATCTCACCAACCCCACAAAAATCAGAATCTGTGGGTTGGTATTGATGATCCAAGCATGCACCAGGCAATTCCAAAATACAGTGAAGGCTAAGAGTCTTCTCTGCATCCTTTTCTCATTCCAGCATGGTCTCTGATGCTTTGCTTTGAAAGCACAGCGACCCGATGGGCAGAGAGTTCTCCAGGCTCTAGTGTTTCTCGGCTGTTGAATCTCTTGTTTGTAAACTGAGGCTATCAAGGCCCCTGTAAGGCACTGGAAAGATAAGGTGAATGTGGGTCCCCTGGGGGCACAGGTACAGCAGTGGCTGTTGTCAACATCATCCCCTCACTTCCATGAAGATGATTCCTACACATGGAGATGTTAGTACTTCCTCCGGTGGCTAGGCTATGCTGGTCCCAGTGATGGCAGTGATGCCTGTGAAGGATTCAGACTGAGGTTCCTTTTAGCTTAATGTCTGTGAGGATCTCGGGGGACCTTGTTAGCACATCAAGGCTGACTGTGCCTGAGGTGGGGCTTTCTGAGAGGCCAAATCTCTAACAAGCTCTTGGGGGACGAGACCCAGGACATGGTGTGGGGACCAGGACTAAATGGAAATGTTTTGCATGGAGGAACAGCTCTCTGAGTATTCCCTCGAGTGGCTTTGGGATGTGCAAAGGGCTGGGTCTGACCAGAGATCCTGGCTGAGAACCCCATGCTTACATAAATTCAACAATTATCCAGCTTACTGATACCTGAGCTTCCCTTTCCCTGAATTCAGATGCATCTGACTTTATTTGCACCCCAGGAAGAGCAGAAGACACATGATCATGCCCAAGGAGCCTCAGGCTGTGTCTACGGCTTTGGAGAAGCAGAAGCTCACTACCTCCTTGATGCTTCAGAAACATCTTAGTTTTATCTTGATAATGCTGACAGCATTTCTCAGCAACAACCATGGTCATCTCCACCCTTCGAGCACTATCGGAGGGATGGTTGAGTTTTGCCTGAGCACAAGCATCCAGCTTTACTTATCAATGCATCTCTAAGTCAGGCATGAAGAGTTTCTGGGGGTACACATCGAGAGAATGGGGGATGCAGAAATATCACTGCCTATTTAGGGCTTCTTTCTTTCTTCCTTCCTTTCTTTCTTTCTTTTTTTTTTTTTTTTTGGTTTTTTGAGACAGGGTTTCTCTGTGTAGTTTTTGATGCTGTTCTGGATCTCGCTCTGTAGACCAGGCTGGCCTCGAACTCACAGAGATGCCTGGCTCTGCCTCCCGACTGCTGGGATTAAAGGTGTGCGCCACCACTGTCCGGCCTATTTAGGGTTTCTGATGAATGATAATGTTGAAAACAGCCTTGTCTTTCAGAAAATATGGATTTTGTTTTTTGTTTTTTTCCTGAGAGGATTGGATCATCTCAGTCTCCCCACAGAAGTTCTGGCCAGCCCCATAGACTGATTTTTACATTCTTCTTTGCTTTATTTCTTTGGGGGAACACAACCATTCTCACAGAGGACAGCATATTAACAGAAAAACGAGTTTAAAGATTTTCATCCAAATTAAAACACATAATCCTAAAACAAGTGTGATTCTGCCAGAGGAGCAGAGTTGTTTCTGTCTATCCTTGAGAAGCCACTTAATGGTCACCCTTACCAAGCCTTCCAAGCCTGTGACTTTGGATAGGAATGGTAATTCTGCCAGTGCCTGTTTGGTAAGCAGTTAATAACCCTTGGTATCTATCTAGCAAGATCTCCTACCTCCAAGACCCCTGCAGAGAAGTCCCTGTGTAGACCTGTGGCCTCCCTAGGTGACTTGTGGAGCCAATGTGGAGAAAGTGCTGTGTCGTTTAGGGAATAAAGACCAGAGGGGAAAGTCTGGACATGTAAACAAACGTAATTCCTACTTGGGTTTTTTTGTTTGTTTTGTTTTGTTTTTTGAGACAGGGTTTCTCTGTGTAGCTTTGCGCCCTTCCTGGAACTCACAGAGATCTGCCTGCCTCTGCCTCCTGAGTGCTGGGACTAAAGGCGTGCATCACCACCACCACCACCACCGCCTGGCTCCTACTTGTTTTCATTTCAAGGTTGACTGAATCTGTGAACTCAGAATCTGAGTGTCAGTCAGATCCACTGAAGTCCACTGTGTGTAACTCTGCACTTGGTGCTGGCTGTGGGCAGAGAGCTCCTACCCCACACCTTGTAAGAAAGGTTTATCTAATAATTATGTTTACAAGTGTGGGTGTTTCAAAACGTAAAAACTTTTCCCAGGAAAATATTTTACCTGAGATTAGTTTCCTGGTGAGTTTTATGAAACATGGAGAGCCGCCGTGCACTGACTGCGGGTACAGTGGACCCTTTCTAAGCCTTCACTTCATCATTCAGAAACCTACGACCAAGGGTTGTCCTGTGGAGGAAGGCTTTAGCACAGTGCCCAGAGGTGGAAATGCAATCGGCTTCTCTCATTTCTTCTGTCCCTGGGCTAATCCCTAAGGTTGGAAGAAGCCACATCCTTCACTCAAAAGACTCAGAAAGTTTGATTTGTCTTTTATGCCCCAAATGCTAAGAGTTAGATTGTTGGTGTTGTAACCTCGAGGTGACCATAGTTCCCAAGAGTTTATATTCCAGGGAAAAGGCAAAATGCTCAGCTCTTGCGAGCCACAGCGAGGAATGTGCACGCTGTGACCTGAGAGGCCAGTGTGGTAGTGGCCAGAGATGCACATCCCTGGGAGTGGCCTGGAGACAGCATGCAGCATTAGGCCTGTAGTTTCACAACACTGAACATTTTATCAGCCGACACATTTTAATCACCCCAACCTGCCCTTAAATTATCATGGTCTTCAGCCTGGCAACTCCAGGACCCTTGAGCTTTTTACCATAACGCTGACACTATTGGGAAGTCAGTCGCAGGCGGACTGGACTCAAGGGCAGGGGGCGTGTCCAGCCCTTCAGTAAACAACTACAGTGAAATACAGGACCTGCTCAGGATTCAAGCCAGTGAAGGAGGAGAAGACCTCACCAGCTCTGGCATCTAGGTTAGGCATTTCTGAGGTAGCAAAAGGAAAGTGAAGTTCCTTGATGTGTCAATACAGCAACTAAGCTTTGGATAAAAGCTGGAAGACCCTGTTTTCAGTTCTGCACTGACCTTTGCCAACCATGGCCTTCCCCTTTCTTTTTACTTTGAAATAATTGGTTTCATAAGGAGCTGCGCAAAGACAGTATGGGGACCTTTTAGTTTTCTTAGGATAGACACCTATGAGGGGACTGCTGTGCCTCCTGTGCAGGCCGAATCTTGTCGACATGTGAGGACTCCAGCTGCTGGTAGTCCTCACCAGCACGTGGTATGGCCAGGTTTGTCTGAGTCTGGTTTTGGTGTCCTGGATCCTCAGACACATCACGTGCTTATTAATAAAGTATTTTACACTGTGTGCTTCCCTGCTGTCGCAGCTGCTCTTGCTCGCACATGGTATACAGTCCTTTCAGCATGGAGTTGAAGCCTAATCACTAACAGGCTATTCAGAATCTAGCCAGCAAGATGGCTCAGTAGGTAAAGGAACCTGCCCCATAAGACTGGAGTCTGATCTTTGGAAGCACATAAATGGAAGAGTGACCAACCCTACAGAGTTGTCTTCTCTCCTCTGTGAGCTGCACAGATTTGGCTGTGGCACACCCACCCACAGCCATCATGCCTACACACTATAATAATTTTTAAAAAAGGATTTACACTCATAGGTTTTACATATGTACATATAAAATACTATACAATAAATACATTTGGTATGTATAAAGCCTTTGCCTGTTAAGGGAAGATGACATGGGCTTTGTAGAAGTTGGGAATTTCTCCTTTAGTTTTCTAAGAGAGACTGAACCACTTGTGTGGACTCTTCAAGCATTCAGTACATTTATCCTGTGGAACTATCAAGCCCTGACTGAGATTTCTTTTAGGGAAGATTTAACTATAAACTTGGTTTTCTTACTGGGTTTATCACTACTCAGATTACTGCATTTCAAAGATGTGGTCGACATTATTTCAGTTATCAAATGTCTGTGTGCAGCATCGTCCCTTACTTCCTTCTAAATGTCTGCAGGTCAACAGTGATGCCCTCTGCTTCATTCTCAATGTTCATAACTTGTGCTCACTGCAGATTTGTGAACTGTATCGATCTTTTCAAAGAACCAGCTTTTATTTTTATTGACTACTGTTTTCTGTTTCCCTATTGCTTGTGGGCTTTGGTTCACTGATTTCTGCTTTTACTTTGTAATGTCCTTTCTCCTGGGCAGTTGTTTGCTTTGCTGGTTCGGGGTGGGGGCACCAGATGATGGATTTCAGTCTTTTTCTGTCATAGTACTATGAATCACCCTGTTAATGCCGCTTCAGTTGAGTCCCACACACTCTGATACCTTGTCCACTGTATTCTTCCTTTCCCTCCAGACGTTCTGACCAATGGATGACATAAGAATGCTCTTTAGTTTCTCAGTGTTTTGGATACTTTTCCAGCTCTCCAGTTTGGTCCAGTTGAGTTTGGACAGCATACTCTGTATGGTCTCAATCCTTTCAGATCAAATTTTCTTGAATTTGTTGTATGGCCTGGGACGTTTGCCACCTTGATAAATGTCTGTGACTGCCTGTGTTCTGAGGGAACACTCTGGAAGTACCATGTGCTCCTGTTGGTCAAGGTGCAGGTAGGGAAGCCTGTTTAATTGGCCTGTATTTCTGCTCTGACCACACTCTTCCTCCCCTCTTGATGCTTCAAAATTCTCCCCCATCACTTCCCTTCTGTATAATGTGCCTTCTTGCTGTTGTTTTGGGGTGGGTCTGCTGCTTGCTTTTCATTCCATTTGGACACAGGATTCCAGGCTACATGGTCCATTTCTTCCAGCACTTGGGAAACATTCTCCTTCCAGTCTTCTGAGAACTGTGCTCTGTCCTCTGCTCCTCTCTTCTGGTTTCTTCCTGGGGTCTAGCTCCAGTTCCCCAAGCCTGGCGACCATGTGTCTTTGTGTAGCTCTGTGGGGACGGAGCGGCCTCGAATGAGGCAGTGTCCAAAAGATTCCTTGTCTTGCCAGATTGTCCATTCCCTGACCAGAGCAAGCTTTTCCTAAGATCGTGTCTTTCTGGAAAAAGGGACCAGCTGCTTCCAGGTATGGGTGTGAGCCACATCCTGCTTTGTGTGGCAGTCACATTTCTAGCATTACACTCATTCACAAGATAATGACAAAGTTTCTGAGGCTGGCAAGGTTGCTCAGTGGGTAATGTGCTTGTTGCCAAGCCTGAAGACCTGAGCTCAGTCCCCAGGATCCACATAGCATAAGGGAGAGAAACAATCCCTGCCAGTTGTTCTCTGACCACACATATGTGCCCACACATTGAGAGCACACAACTAACTCAGGTCTTTGTAAGAGCAGCATATGCTCTTAACCGCTGAGCTAGTGAGTTCTAGCTCTGTGCGTGTATTTTAAAACTGCAGCTCTCCTTCAGCGCTTTCTGATGAGTTTAATTCATTCTGTGGAATAGACCGTAACATCAGCTAGCTCGTCAGAAGTAAACAAATGTCTCACACAAAAATCATTATGATCTCAAGACACCGTCAAAAGTTGTTAGAACTCATTTTTTATGAATGTTTAATAATGCAAAGAGGTATGCTGCTAGACTCTAGGGAGAGAGCTCCAAAATCCTTCAAATGTTCCAACAGATTTCTCGCTGCCATAAATTAAGCAACAACAATGCCAAGCAAATGTTTAAAAGTCCTTGTACAAGGGGAGCTGAGTAGCTAATAAGCAAGAGCACTAGAAGAGGGGCCTGATTGTCCCATGCCCCCAGTATTGAGTCACGGTCAAGATGCCTGCTCTGCTCACGGACTCTAGACCAACCTAAGCCCTCTGCATGTGAGTTATAGTTGTGTAACCTGGCCTGTTTGTGGCCCCTAGCAGTGGGACCAAGATCTGTCCCTGGTGCATGAGCTGGCTTTTTAGAACCGATTCCCTATGTGAGATGCTTTGCTCAGCCTTGATGCAGAGGGGAGGAGCTTGGTCCTGCCTCAACTTGGTATGCCATGCTTTGTGGACTCCCATGGGAGTCCTTACCCTTTCTGAGGAGTGGATGGGGGTGGGGTAGAAAGAAGGTGGGGGTATGGAAGGGGACGAGAGGAGGGAGGGAAACTGTGGTTGATATGTAAAATAAATTTTTAAAAATTAATAATAATAATAATAATAAAAAGATGCCTGATCTGCCAAAGCCTGTGCCTCCTCCTGCAGGGATGGCTGGAGCTGAAGGTAAGCTGAGGAGCTGCTGTTTAGACGTGGTCAGTGACGCTTTGACTGTAATAATTTGGGAAAATCTTGTTCCTTACTGAAGCCAAAGAGTTTGACTGCAGGTGACCCCCAGGCAGAATGTGAGGTTCTGTGTCCACTGCCACGGCATCTTGAGTCATTCGTCACTAGGCGGTGTTGCCTCTCCAAACGGCACACAACTCGGTATGCATTAAAGATCTGATGGGGCTCACATTCCATTAGAAGGAAATCAATACTGCTGAACTGAACTCAAAGGTACGGGCAAAGAATAAAGGACAGTTCAAATACATGGAAGATAACAATGGCCATCAGTTCCCAAAATACAGAACTCATGGCCACACAGAACCGTGAATCATGAGACTTCTCGGTCTCCTGTGCTACCAGCCAGGAACAGGATGCAGCCTCTTCCTGAGTTTGGGGAGAAATAAGATAGATTTGAAGGGATTAAAGGGTACTGAGTATCAAGATGCTACCAAAACAATCTGGTTAATAATAGCGGCCTTTTGTGAACTCACCTTGTCCTAAGGACACATGGGCCTCACAGGCTGGGGCTGGTTATGGGGATGAGATAGGATGGGAAATGGGCCTCCAAGCAACTCACGGGCTTGGTTGGAGGGGGGATGTGGAAGGTGGGATGCAGAAGGAAATGTGAGTACCATGGCATGGAGCATGGGGTAATAGAAAACAAAGCCTGCTTGTGAGTGGCAAGCAGCTAGTCCTAGTGCCCGTTTCTGAGGCCCATCCACAGCTCAGGGAGACCTCAGAAGGCAGACAGGCCTGTGAAACAAAGACCGGACGCCCCACCACAGTCTCTCCTTGAGTGAGCAGTGTAGGTGGAGCTGGCTGTCATGGCTGTCAGAATCATGAGCGATAAACAAATGCTTTTAAAGTATAAAACTTGAGTTAGATGGCTCCCTCTGAAGGAGGGAGCTCACGCCTGGAGCCCCGCCCCACCAGCTGTGAGCCAGATCTGTGGTTCAAATCCCTCATCTGAACTGAGGTCTAGGGTCTCCACAATACTGCCAGCTCTAACATGCACGATCCCCCATGTTCTCAGGAAGGTCCCTTTCTCCTCTGGGGCACCTCCCCGACTCTTCAGCTTTTTGGCCCTGAGCTCACCCATCTTCCTCTGATCTCTGGTTTCACTCACAGAGGCTAGGACCCCACAGCCAGCTACATCTACCCAGATGGTCTGTGTAGAAAGACCACCCACCACTTGCCAGCCATGCCCCAGGGAAAGGGACAGTTAAGGAAGATGGCCAAGGAAGAACTCTTGTTCTGGAAGAGCTGGGTGCTGCCCCAGCTACCTGGGATACCCTGAATAGCATGTAACCTCCCCACCCATCAGGTGCACAGTGGCTGTAGGGTCAAGACGAAGCTGCCGCCTCTGAGGTCCCACCAGTTCCGAACCACTGCTCTTGGGGGAAACTTGTAAAGTAGACCTAGACTGGGGGCTGATATGCCTCTGCATGTCTCCAGAGCTGAAGAGGCTGTACATGAGCCAGTCTAAAGTTGCATTTAATGTTGCTGTGAACTGACAGTGCCCACATCAATCCACCAGACTGCAGCCTCCGGAACATCTGCTTCCAGACTTTATCACTTCCTGTTAGGGCTTAGGTCAACCCAAGTGCCACTCAGTGTCCCAGTAAGAGCTCCAAGGTTCAGCTCCAACTGTTTTAATATTGTCTTCTAGGTCCCCTGAAGAGTTTCACAGGCTATAGACACACAGCACAGCCATGCTGTCCATGGCCCAGATGCTGTAGAAATAGCTGTAATCTTCTCAATAAAGGCAGGTTAATTAAGTGCATAACTACATATGTGTCGCTTTATCACCCTCTTATTTATTCATTTAAACAAACCTATAACTCAGAAATATGTATTTTTTCAGGTCAGATTCCTGAGACTTGACTTTTTAAATCAGAGAAAACAGTTACTGTAAAATATTTTCAGTTACGGGTTCATTAGCATGGCCCAAAAATCTAAGGCTGAAATTAATTTTTTAAATGCAGAAGAGAAGGAAGAGGCATCCTATCAGTAAATAACCTGAAACCTTCCTGCCATCAGGTTTCCAGACTGCGGTTCCGTGGATGGGCAAGGAGTGAAGAGCAGTGTTAGAATTTGAACCCAAATCTAGCTCATTCTGGACCTCACTCTCTGTATAAAAACACCTCCTTGCAAAGGGCTTTCTCCACCACGCCCCTACAATCACTTTTTCATGTCTGTCAACGTGCATGCGCAGCTCTTTGCTACCCCCTCGCTCAGCCTTGTCTTCCTTCGGATTGTGTCTTTGTTTAAAAACATGAGCAAGGATTTTCCTTTATTCACCCTGCTTTCTCTTTATATCTTAGACACAGTTGATACAAAATAAACCAGTGAAGGACGGCCCCCAGGAGATGCAGGAATGTTTGTGTCTCTTGAAAGGCTTCTGGCCGGAGAGCAGAAACAAAGCCAGCTACATGCGCATCCACTTTGTAATCCTTTCCATGATCGCTGTGGTGGTGTGGTCACGAGTGAAGGTTCGACCGGTCACAGGGGAGATGTGTCGGTGGTTTTGGTAAGAGAAAGAACAGCTGTCTGCTAGACTAGAACTCTGCCCACTGTAGTTGTTCACCTCTGCACGCCCACAGCTCCACAGCTGTTGCTTCCTGTCAGCTCCTGCCTCAGGGGGAGCCCAGGAATTTGACCAGATGGTTTTGCCTCATTTTTGCCATAGGAAGGACAATTCAATACCAAAACAAACCTCCCAGTGCCTTCAGACATTCAGTTCCACAGCCACCAAGCCTCTGTGACTAACAACCGAGCCACATCAACAGGGTGAGGATTCATTTGTTAAACAGTCTCTTCAGCACTGTGACTTTTTTTTTTTTCCATTTAAGTGATTTTTGCATTTAAAGTAGATCCTGCTTCCAGATGTTTCTGACATCGCTGGGCAATGTCCTAATAAAGACGGGTCAAGGGACAGCAATTACACACTGTGCTGCTGTCCTAACATTATGCCTTTGGTGCTCGGGAGTTTCCCTGAGGCTTCACATTCACTGCCCGCTGGACGCTTTCCCTGGGGTGCCTCTTGGGGCTCACTGAGAGGGCAGATGCCTGCTTTATTCAGGCAGGAAAGTGCCCAGTGGTCCTGACCAGCACATCAGGCTGGACTTGAGATCACAAATCTAGTACAGCTATTCTGCCTGGCTGGAGGGTGCCGTGCATTTGTTGGGGGAGAGGGCAGGAAGAGACTGCTCTCTCTCCTGATGCACGTGAGCACAGTGCTGCTGACAGACCCGTTCTGTGCTTTTATAATTGCCCAAATTCTCTTCCTTTGTCAGAATCCATCCTGGGGAACAGCTTGAGCGATGCAGCAATCATGCTATGAAATGACTTGCAAACCACAGACACAAATATTTGGGCCAAGAATGTGGAATCCATTGCTGTCACATTCCATTATTTCTGGTGGAGCAATTCACTAACATTTTGGAATCTAGATCATAAATTATGCAGAGCCTCAGCAAAAGAGCTGAGAACACAAACTGCTGTAATAAACTCCTGTTACTGGAGTCGTAAAAAGAGAACAAAGAAAAGGCAAAGAAGAAAACCACCATAGGACTTCCCTGACACACCGTCCACCTTCCACAGAACAGCGTCAGACAGACACACTGTCGTCCAAACACCATCCCTCTAGAGTCCCCAGAACACAGTGAGCTTTCTGAAGAATGTCTGAATGCCTCATCGTGCACACAACTGAGCCCTCTGCACATTCCCGGTGACTCTCTGAATGTCCTCGGCCACAGTCTTTGGGTTCATTTCTGTTGGGAGGTGTCACCGATCTCAGAAAAGGGCTCTTCATCACAAGTGGCCTGTGGAATCGCTTCAGCTCGCTGTGAAGACAGGCAATGGCAGAGCCAGGTCTCCTGACTCCCAGTCTACTGGGTTTGGTCTCCCAGCATAACGCCTCTAAGAGTGGCAGGTGTCCAAGGATTATCTGAAGGACTGACAGGAGGTAAAATGGGTAGAGAGTAGACAGGCGAATGGACAAAAGAGGACCAATAACAGACACCCACCCCTGTGGGTCAGTGTATATAGTCACAAAGGTCAGAGAGGCCATTTCACCAAAGTACTTTATAGCTAATGAGCCAGGCTGACAACTGTTCCTAAAGCCACCCTGGCAGCCTGGGCTTCCTTGTCAGCTACAGCGCTGCTGGGAAGCGCTGCTTGTTCCTATCCCTGTAGGAAATCTATCACTTGGCAACCTTTTAGAATGGCTTCCCTCTGTAAGGTGCAGAGCAGGTAATAGCGGCTGAGCTGTGGGAGGTCTCCTAGGACTTGAAGCAGGGAATGCCAGCAGACACTCTGTGAGCATGCGGCTGCTTCTGTGATTATTACAAATATGTTTAGAAGCAAATAAAACAAGATCACACAAAAGGTCCAGAATGTTAAGACAAGAAAAAAAGACTCACAGTTTAAACCATATAAGGAAAGAAAGTTATTTTTTCACCAGCCTGGAAAGAAACAAATCCATGATACAAAAGGAGCTGGCTTCTCTCATCTGTCTAGGTCAGAATCTTCAAGGGTTTTTTTGTTTTGTTTGTTTGTTTTACATAGAATTACTTTACATCCGCAGAGCCTTGGCATCACCTGGGAACCAAGTGAAGGGATAGATAAGGGAGGACCCTAGTAGCTCAAGCTCACTCCAGGATGGAAGGTCTCAGTCCCTGCCGCCTTCACTGGACCTGCACTGTGGGCCCACCCTCACGCCCACCCAGAGGTCCTTAGCCCTGTTTCACATCTAACACAACTCTCTCCAGACCTCACAGCTCAGTGCTACAATTCAAACCAGGGCAGGTCTGGAACCAAGACCCTGGCTTTTCTGTCCCTGGCTACCTCCCACCCCTACCCCAGCCCCACCCCACTCAGACCTCCACCCCCGCCCAGGCCTAATAGTAGAAGGCTCTTCAGATTCTGTCAAGATGGTACTCTGAAGTCATCGGCCACAGTCGCAGACAGCTGGGTCTGTAGTGCAAACAACTGGCTCTTGTCATCTTTCTTTGGTGAGAATCTTCTAGAAAGCAAAAAAGATGCCCTGCAATGGCTGCTCCTTCCTCAAGTCTGCTAATTGAGATGAGTGGAGACATCTGCAGCTTATTTTAAAAGAGACAAATCTATGGGCGTATAATAACAGCAGTACCATTCACTGAGTGCCTGCGATCCTGCTAAGCACTCCTCATCAATTCACAGAGCATCAAAGATTAACACACTGAGAGCGGGCGCTGGCAAGACATAGGCATCTGAAGGGCTCCACCCTCAGGGACTAGCAAGCAGATCCCTGCAGAGGGGTAGGCAGAGTGTCCCCAGTGGGCACAGGAGAGAGCTAATGTGGATCTGAGGAGCCTCACAGAGGCCATGGTGTCTCCAACAACAACAACAAAACTGGGAAGGAATCTAATGCCTTGCTATGAACTTGGTAACCTAAGTTTGCCTACTTTTGAAGGCCATGCTGTCTGCTCCTTGCTGTGGCCTCTTAGGAAAGTGTCTTAATGAGGAAACCACACTAAGGTGTGGGTGTTGCGTTTGGTCACACTGATGTCACTCTTTATTCACGAAGCATTCCTACTCTTGTGTGGACTCAATGACAATCTTGTGAAGAACGACAAATATCTAATCCAGCGGTTCTCAACCTTCCTGACGCTGCCACCCTTGAATACAGTTCCTCATGTGGTGACCCCCAACCATAAAATTAGTTTCGTTGCTACTTCAGAACTGTAATTTTGCTACTGTTATGAATTGTAATGCAAATATCTGATATGCAATAATATATCTGGCATTTGACCCCTGTGAAAGGGTCATTCAACCCCTGAAGGGTTTGCAACCCACAAGTTAGATTCTAATTATTGCCCCCCCCCCTTTAAAACAGACCCTGTAAGTGAAGGGTCTTAACCAAGGTCCCACAGAGGAGAGGCCTGGCACTTAACTCAGGCCCCAGACATCTAACACCCACTCAGATATCTCCATGTTTGGGACACTGGACACTGCCTTTGCTTGTGCCTGCCTTGCATGGTACCCAGGACGGACAGCCTTCCTCCAAAGGTTCCTAATGGACGTGGAGCCAGCAGTAGAACCACGTCCCTATCCATGCTTTGATTTTAAATTAATTTACCAGGGTTTTTCGTTTGAAATGTTTCCAACCAGGAAGATGCTAGCCAGTGATACTGGAGTGTGAGCAAAAGAAGAGATCCAACAGCAGCCTGTACTATTGCTCTGGGACATCTTCACCTCTGTGGATCACAATATTAGAATGGGCAGATGTTTTGTATTGAGTAGCAGTTCACCATGTTTTTAGCATTTTAGTTTTGTGTGAACAAATGATGTTTTCTCACCACATATGACACAATCTAGGGGTGGTGATTTCTGTGGGTCCTTATGTGCCTGGCATCCATTCTGATGAGGGCTTGCTTCACAGGCCCGCTGGACCCATGGGGCAGATCACCCACTTCACCTTTTAGCTGTTCTTGGAGACATCTTCCTTCCCAGGGAAGCTGAGCTCTCCAGTAGGGTGGAAGTTTGTACATATTGACACATTTAGTCCCGGTCATCCTCAGGGATGGGTGCTATAATTATCCCCATGTCACAAGTGTAAGCAGCAAGGACACAAGTCCCTGCCACCACTGCTTTCTCTAAATTCTGAGTTCTATGGTGACCCCAGCCACAAGACACTACACGAGCCCCATACATCGCTTTCAAAGTGAGTCCTTTGTCAATGGTAGCAATCAAAGTAAGAGAAACCGATACACGATTCAAGTAGTTCCTCTTTCTACAAGAAGAAAAAGAGCAGCCAGCTCAACAGGAGCAAATACAGAACTCCAAAGCCCCAGGGGAGGAAGGCCAGAGAAGGATTTAGCACAGAGTTCAGGGTCATATCACGTGCCTTTTATCACAGTCAGAGTTTTGTAGGTTTTCCATGGACACAAAGACAATGTGGATGTCTTTCTCTACCAGGCATGTGAGAAGTACCGGGGCTGTGAAGGCACACATGCCAGCTTGCCTGATGGAGCCACGACCTGGGGGCCACCATCTGTTTTGTTAAGGCGACAGTCTGGAATTCCTGGTTGGACTCCAGGTCTCCTTATTGTGAAGCTTCACCAGTTTTACCGAGTCACGGATCAGATTATAGGTCCCCCCAGAGCACCCCCAGCAGCTGGGCCATGCTATAAGCTGTCTTTGTCTTATTCAGTATTCCATAATGGATTTGCTAGAACATACCATCTGAATCAGGGAAATGCAATTACCGACTGCTGTTGCTTCCAGTAAGTGGCCAACTCTGCCAATCTGGCTTAAAAATGTCGCCCGTTAAGCTCTACCACAGGGACCGTTCTGAGGAGGGCTTGCTTCACAGGCACTGGGCACATGGCAGAGCACTCATCCCATTTTTAACTGCTCTTGGAGACATTCTGAATGGCACCAATGAAATTTTCCTTGGAAAATGAAAGTGCTCCCTTCCCAGAGCAACCAGCTCGCCAATAGGATGGACAGGAGAGAAGCGCTGCATACCCAGCCATCGCGAGCTCCCACTCAGGAGCCCGGGCTGCCTGGAAGTCAAGTGGGGACAGGCTGAGTCAGCAGCAGTGACTGAAAGTTGCCTCCTGGCTTTCCTCCAGTTCCAGGGATGCATGCTCTGCCCTGGAGGGCCGCCTCTGGAAAGCCACTCTTTGAAGTCACCATGAAATTGCTCATTATGCTGCAGAGAGTCTTAAACATGGGGTCTCTGTGACTTCCACTCTAGAGGAGGGCCAGCGGCACCTCGTGGTGCGTAGGCACACCCTGAGTGAGGTGGGGATAACAGTGAGTGCCCCAGGAAGCTGTGCCAGAGAAAGATGCTCGCTTCCTGGGTTTTCTTGTTGCCATATCACACTGTCCTCGTTCATTAGATGTGCCAGAGCCTTGAGTTTTCTAAAGGACTTAGCCATTTCTTCAGGGAAGCATAGGACAGCACAAAGCACACCAACCCTGGCTTTAGACAGCCATGGCTCCAGCCCCAGCTCTTCCCCACGAGTGTTATGGGACCCTGACAACTTGACCTTCCTGTCCTTTACGGCTCCTTCCCAGCAGTGACAAGCCTGCGCTTTAAATGACAAAATGGGCACTGCACACGGAGGTGCGCCAAGCACACCACAACACTCACTAAGTGTCATTTCTTTATTCTAAGCCACTTCAAAGGTGTGTGGAGCTTCCACATAGGCCTTTTCATGTTTCCTTTGTGGAACCTGTTATTTGAATACCTCAAAGAGCAGAGCCAGCACCGGTTTCCTAAGGCTGGATGTTAAACACAGGAGAGAACAGACCATTAAGTTCATGTACTTGAAACAGTGCGCCATCCTAGTGATTTTCCTGTCCAGAAGTCATAAATATTAGCACTCTTCAAACTCGCACAAAGGCCCCATTGTAGTATGCTTGAGAACTCCTTGGATCAAGATCCAGAAGGTTAATATATTATTTAGTTAGCCTGCTAATCAGACTGTCTTATACAGCTGTAGGGCAAGGGATTGTGTAAGGGGAGGAGAAAAATCTGCTTAATTTAGTACTGCTAACTGAAAGAAATAAAATTAAAATGGTACGATAAAAACCCAATTGCTGCCTGATGGTTTAACTGTTTCTCAAGCTCATCATATTCCTGGTTCATTTCAGAAGTCTTAGGTTGGGTAGATGCTCAGCAGGTAAAAACACTTCTTGTGTGAGCATGAGAACCTGAGTTCAAATCCCCAGCACCCATATGAAAAAAAAAAATCATCCAGGAGATGGTAGCTCACTCCTTTAATCCCAGCACTCAGGAGGCAGAAGCAGACAGATCTCTTTGAGTTCGAGGCCAGCATGGTCTATAGAGCAAGTTCTAGGACAGCCAGGGCTACACAGAGAAACCCTGTCTTGAAAAAACATTCAGCATGGCTGCATACACCTGGCCACCAACCTCAATCCAGGCTCAGTGAGACCCCATCTCAAGGAGATACCAGGGCATCTGACACCCTCCGCTGGCCTCTGCGTGGATCTGGACATGAACATGTATATGCCCATGTACCATCCCCACACCATACAGTATACACACGTACGCAACATAATATACTACATATTCATAATATATCACATGCACCACATACACTCAGCACAACAAACAAACACACAAATCAAAGTCTGAAATAAATAAAAAGTTGGGCTGGAGAGATGGTTCCAACATTAAGAGTGTGTTCAGCTCTTGAAGAAGACCCAAGTTTGGTTCCTAGCACCTACAACAGTCTGTTAACTCCAGCTCCAAGGGACCTGATAGCTCCGACCTTAGGAGGTACCTGTACTCACCTGCACCCACATGCCCACATGCATATGCGCGCGCGCACACACACACACACACACACACACACACACACACACACACACACACACACACTAGAATTTAACAAAAACTTAGGAATCATGTTCAGCTTCATATACATTTTCTCTCCTTGGAAAGAATCATGGAATTTGAACGTTGGAGAGAATGTGGGAGATATTTACACCAATGGCAGGGTCGAGGCACACAACCAAGTGTCTGAATTGCTGCTATTGCCCAGAATGAGGCTCCCAGGCTCTGGGACCCACAGCAGGAAGGACAGGATGCTGGACTGGAGAATGAGGCACAGGGTGAGTGCCGTGTACAAGAAAGAGGACGTGTTGTGCTTGCAACTGGTTAATGCCTGGCATTTCCCAGCATGCTTGGCTCCTATTACCTCTCCCCATTAAGACAAATAGACACTGCCGTGGCTTTGCTGTCTTCTAAACACACATTGACGTTTATCTGCCACTGTGATGCCTTAGGGACGAGGTCTTCGAACAGATTAGCTCATGGGTGTGTTAGGAAGTGGGGTGCAGTGTGCTCTTCTCTTGACTGGTCCTCCCGTACTCTGTCTCGACACCTTAGGACACAGCCAAGGAGGTCCTCATCACATTTAGTCCTTGATTTTAGACTCCCAGCCTCCATAAGGGTGAGCTAAGTAAAAGTCTATGGTTTATAATTTACATCATCTGTGGTATTCTGTGATGGGAACAGCAGGAAAACTATCATCCATACTCACTTGGGACCAAGCATTAGCCACTAGGTGAAAAGGAAACCAACAAGCTTAAGACACATAGTGCCAGCCTTAGAATGCATGATCTAGCTGGTAAAGAAGTGTGATACTTAATGAGTACCACGTGCAGAATGTCCGGGAACTGGAGATGAACACTGAGACTTCTAAACCAGCCTTTTACAGCTGCAGAGTAACACACAAAGAATAAGGAAGGGCTGAAGCTCCACAAGGAAGAATGGCGTCTGGGGAGGAAGAGGCGGCGTGAGGAACAGTGACCTGAGTGTGGATGAGTGGCAGAGAATGAGGTCAGTGAGGCAACTGAGGCCGGCACCTTAGAGGAGAGGTCAGTGTGCATCCCTCTGTACGTTAAGGGCACTCTGTGAAATGCTTGCTGAATTTAGATGCCTGTTTTTCCCACACGTGGAAGACATTTGAGAGGTACTCTGGGATGATGGGGGCTGCTGGAAAAATGAAAATGTCAGGTGAGGGACTAGGGCTTTCCTCCTTGGGGCAGCAGGGACCCAGAACAGGGTTCTGCGCATAGATACAGTATGATGAGATTGAGCAGCTGGGAGTTTCTATAGAGTTGCCGTGGAAACCATGTGGCATATGAATTGAAAGAGAAGCTGAGGGACTAGTGAGGAGAAGCTGTTGCAAGTGACCCAGGTGGGCACACATTCAAACTGGCTTTGGGAAGGGAAGTCTCGAGACTTACGAACTGCTCGATCTGGGATGTGAGGGAAAGGGGTGGGGATCCCAAGATGACTTCTGTGATCTCTAGGCTGTTCCCTGATGAAATCTGATCCCATTCTCAGGACAGGCTAGACAGAGGTACGTAAGAGACAGGGGCTGATAGGTAATGATCACAGGTCAGATCTGGGCGACAAAAACCAAGTGGGACAGGTGTGTCAAAGACGTCCCTTATGTACTTCAGCATTGTGTGTGATAGCTAATATATGCAAGCACCACGTGCATCCATGGATGGTTAAAGACAATCAGTATAGAGACACATTGGGATACAACACAGCCTCACAGGAAGGAATCCTGTCATCGGAGACCATAGAGACAAACCTAGAAGACACTGTAGTCGGTACAACTGCCCAGGCCCAGAAGACGAATATTGTGTACTGCACTTAGAGGTAGGAGCTGGTGAAGTTGGACTCCCAGAAGCTGAGAGTAGAAAGGTGAGTCAGGGGCTGGAGGCGGGAAAGAAGAGATGTTGGTTACAGTGTAACCAGCTTCATTAGGTAAGCGTAAGTTCTGATATTTTATTACATGGCATGGTCACCACAGTTAATAATTATGTTTATATATGTCAAATTTTGACCATTCTCACTGCAAAAGTGAGTTGTTATTAATCTACAATGTACACACAGCTCAAGTGTCACATTGTTCCACATACACATATATAGCTGGTATTTATAGATAAGAGGTTAAATAAAGAAAACCAAAAGGAAAGTATTAAATACAGTCAGAAAGACATAAAATCCTACACATACAGCTCAAAACATTTTACATCAGGACAGCTCAGAAGGGACAAGTGGGCAAGGCAGCTCGGCAGGCAAAGGCCGCGGGTCCCAAGCTTGATGACTGAGCTCACTCAATCACTGCAACCCACACCGGAAGGAAAGGACAGATTCCCATGAGCGTCCTCTGACCTCCACATGTGGGTCATGGCCCACCCTCACACATGCAAAACAAACAAGTAAATACATGAAAATAATCTTTAAAAAGGAACACTGTTAGGGTTCTCAGTGTGTATTTTATTTACACAAAGGGTACTGCCACAATCGCATCAGTGGCTGAGAACCAAGAGATCTTTTCTCCAACCTTAGCAGTTTTCACAGTGTTACATCAGAGGACCCTTAGAGGCAGTCTAGGCAATCACTCACTACATCATCTCCAAACGTCACCTTGTTGTATGGAAAAGACACAATCTTATATGCTTTGGCTGGTTTTGGCAACCAGCCAAAAGCAAACTCTTTCAAAGTCACCCCAAACCACTGGGTCTGGAAAAGTGAACCCAAGATACAAAAACAGAGCCCTAAGATTCTGGAAGACAGCCCTCCACCCTTGCCTCCTGAGCTCTGGCAGTCACGTGGCATGGGTCTAGCAGGTAGAACCCAGAACAGATGGCAGGTCCCACAGCCACATCTGCCTTTGCCATTGTTGGCCAAGCCAGGGCTGGCTACAAGGGTGTTGCTGCAGACACTCAGATTACCAGGTGTGGAAGGCGCAGGTGCCAGCTGAGGGCGGCAGGAGCCTACGATAACACCACCACAGAACTCCAGCTCAGTGCTCTGCCAGGCAGCAGGTGCTCAGAAAAGGGCCACACAGGAGGGGTTGAAGGAAGGGTGAGCGCCAACGGGGCAGACCTGCTCACCCGAGTCTGAGAAACAAACTCAGAAATCAATGCCCTCTGTAGTCCCTTCGGGGCTCCTTTCTCAAGTCCCAGAAGAAGAGTTCTCAGTGCTCGGGACAGGGACACCTAATGGGAAATGCCCCCATGGGGGCTTCTGACTCATAGACTTATTCAACCTCACATGTTCATAATCATTTGTGTAAAGAAGAGGAAAACCTCCAAGCACTAATTAGAAAGATAGAGCTGTTGTGTTTTCCTCCTGATCACCTTATCTTCTTTATTCAGTTCTTGAAGACTCAGCTATTAAAAGAAATTAAGTAATTCATCAAGCCCATTTCAATTACCTGCCGCTGATAACATCAGATTACAATTAGCATCTACAAATGAACCAAGTGCCAACTGCCAGGCTGAAACATAAGCTAATTTACTGCTAGGCTCTGCCTGCTGGAGACACAGCTCTGGGACCTGGCAGCAGGCACCTATTCATTATCCCAACAGCAGTTGTGCAGTGTCCTGCAGGTCCAGAGCACACTCTACGGGACACATGCTGCCCCACCCACCTCTGCTGGGGTTGCAGACACCACATCTGCCAGAAAAGCACTGCGCCTTTCAGCAGTGACATCTGGACAAGCAGGGGACAAACGTTGACCCAAGGGTGCAAGCGAATATTACTATTTATCAGACACTGACAGGCTTGGGGTACAGAGCATGGTGCGTGTTTTAATATTACTATTTATCAGACACTGATAGGCTTGGGGTACAGAGCATGGTGCGTGTTTTGGACTTGGATCATCCTCCATAAGTCCTCTGGTGCACCATCCAAAAACTCTGCTTTGGAGATCTCTCTGTTTCACATTTCTTCTTTTAACTGGGAAGGGAAAGTCTTGTTCCTTTTCTTAGATGTCTAGAAAAAAAATCTGTCTTAGGGCTTGGGGGGTATTTATTCTTTTATATTTACATTTTTTCTTTCCATCTTCAGGTAAGAACCAGAGGTGTGTGGTGGCCTCCCACATCAGGGCCATCATCAGGTTTGGATAGCCTGCCCAGTCTTGTCTCTTCTCACACATCTGGATCCACACAGAAGGTCGTGGTGGCTGCATCACAGATCTGCGTCTGCAGATCCTGCCTCTGGAGCCTGATTCTGGACGGCTCACTGGCACATTCTCCTCTCTGCTCCTATGGTTGTGTGGTGAGGACTAATTGATCCTCTGAAAGGCCTGGCCCAGCACAAGGCATCCTGAGCCCCTCCTCTAGGGCAGGAGACATTTACAACCGCTTCGGTTTTGTGGCAACGCTTGCTGCCTTGGACTTGGGCAGAGCAGAGCCATCGGTCCAGGCTGGTCTATAGCCTAACTCACTCATCTGTAGGCTTGTGGGGGTAGCAGGTCTATGGCTGCAGTCTGCAACCAGTGGGGCTCCTGTTGGGGTGGAAAGTCCAGTGGGGTGGATGTAAGACCTAAAGTCTTAAGCAATTCTGACCTTTGCCCTGTAACTTTAGCAGAGTCACAAATGCCCCTTACTCCTGGGATACTGATAAGTTTATCTCACAAAGATATTGGTGTGACAAAAGGTACTAGAAAACATAAATGCTGCCATGTGAAGAACTTCCAATGAGGTCTCACCGGCTGTGACAGGAGAGAAGTTGCTTTGAATATGGCCCCATGTGTCATTCTGAGGATTTCTAGAGAAAAACACTTAACTGTCTAGATTCATTACTGTCTATGATCATACCTATAAAGCCAGACCCCTTTCCTCTTGAAAAGAACCCAACATACAAATTGAGACGTAAAAAGAATGAAAGAGAATAATTATTAGCAACATTTTTTCCTTTTTGTTTGTTTTTTGAGACAGGGTTTCTCTGTGTAGCCCTGACTGTCTGGAACTCACTCTGTAGACCAGGCTGGCCTTGAACTCAGAGATCTGCCTGCCTCTGCCTCTCAAGTGCTGGGATTAAAGGTGTGCGTCACCACTGCTGGGTGGAACACTTTTTTTTCCTACAAGATAATTTATACGATTCTTAGAATACCAAGTTGCACATGTTCATAGTGATTATTTACTTCATGGATCTATTCAGAAATCACAAAGAGCTAAGTGTATGCATAGTATAGTATACCATAGTATAGTATACATGTATGTTATGTAGATAATACCTAACAGTATCCCAAGAGATCTTGGGAATTCAGAATTTTCTGGTTTAGATTGCCAGGATTAATTTTTCAAATGTGATCTTTTAAGCGCCATTTAGGTGACTTTGCTTAGACTCCAGAACTAGCATGGCAGACAGCCACAGCTTTGGTTGCCATCCTTTGCTGTTGCTGAGGAACAGTGCACACCCCTCCCCCATGTGCACACTTGCTAACATGACTCCCAGAAAAGATTATCAACCCCAGGGTAGGGGCATTGGCTTTTGAGGCCTTATGAGCCCTGTATGGCACAAGTCTCTGAGAATCAAGGAATTAGAAGTGTCATATTTTACACCAGTTTATATTCTCAATGTCCTGTTTGCAGGAAAGACAGACTATGACAATGAATATGGGCACGTGGCCCAGAGCAGCTTTGTACACACACCTTGGGGAGGAACCACGCTGTTTTTACTCACTTTACAGAGTGCAGGACCCACCCTGTAACTAATTCGCAACAGAACTTGTGGGGCTAAGCATGCTTTACTAAGGAGCAAACGAATTAGTGAACACTAATCTTAGCGCCTTTCATTCCCCAAATAAACTCCTTCCTAGACAAAAGATGTCTTTAAATAAAAAAGGACAGTTATTTTCCAGACAGATTTCTGGATGGTTGGCAGACCTCCGGCCTTGTTGGAACACACTTTCCATCTCTCACTTTAGACCCAACACTGGTGACAGCTAGGCTGAGACTGACATGTGTGGTCAGTGGCTTCCAAAATGGTCCAACTTTGCATCTGTGTCAGGGGTGTGTAGCAATTAAGTTATCGCCTTGATGACAGAGATGGCGATGGATGGATCAGAAGATGGGGCTGGGGCTGGAGGTGGGGTGGGGTAGAGTGCAGGTGTGGATGGGGGCGGGGCTGTGGGGGTAGAATGGGAGTGGGATGGGGGTGGGGCAGGGGATGGGGGAGAGAGTCATTGTTTCCCTTAGTACTTTCCTAATTACACTTTACCCCAACTTGCTTGGTAGCTGTACCTTTTTGTTTTTCTTGGAAGTTACTCTGAAGATTTCAGGTGTTCTTCACAGTTTGGAGTCTACTTTGAACTAACACCAGAGTGTTTCCTGGGAGAGCTAAGTACCTGGCAGCCTTGCAAATGCATCTGCTGCACCTGCTGCATTGATGCTGCAGCTGCCACACGGTTTACCTTACCTGCCTTATTTTAAATACAGCATTCTATTTTTGTTTTAAACAGTCGTTTTAATTACTTAAGAGGAAAACAAAGTTTTGTTTATCCATGTATTTACCATTTCTGGTACCCTCTTCCTCTCCTAAAAACCTGAGTCTCCATATGGTATCATTTTCCGTCTGTCCAAAGGACTTCATTCAACATTTCTTACGGTTCTTTGCCAGTAATGAGCTCCTCGTGTGGTCCACCTAACACACACTGCGCGTGCCTTCATTCCTTTTAATTTGTTTGTTTCTCTCCCTCTGTTTTTTTTGTCTGTTTGGCTTACTTTGCAACAAGGACTTGCTCTGAAGTCCTGGGTGGGCCTTGGCCTCCTGGGATTATAGGCACACATTTTGCCTTCATTCTTGAAGAATAGTTTTTCTGGATACAGCATTCTAGGTTTGATGGAACTTTTTTTTTTTTTTTTTTTTTCAAGACAGGGTTTCCCTCTGTAGCTCTGGCACCTTTCCTGGAACTCACTCTGTAGACCAGGCTGGCCTGGAACTCACAGAGATCTGCCTGGCTCTGCCTCCCAAGTGCTGGGATTAAAGGCGTGCGCTACCACCGCCCGGCATTGATGGAACATCTTAATCTTTCTTTTAGCACACTTTTAAGCCCAGCACTTGAGAAGCAGAGACAGCGGCAGGTGGATCTCTATGAGTTTGCGGCCAGTCTGGTCTACATAGTGAGTTTCAAACCAGCCTAGGCTACCTAGTAAGACCTCTTTTTCAACTCCCCACCCTTACAAATGTCTCCCCAGTGTTTCTGACCCCATTTGTTTCTGATAAAAATTCAGCATATATGCCTTTTTATTTTCCTTGACTGCTTCTGAGATTTCCTATGTCAGTTGAAGTATTTGGATTATAACGTGCTCAGATATGACGTACATTTGAATTTTCTTCCTTTCATTTTTTTAAATCTTCATCAGATTATCTCTCTCTATGTGTGTGTGTGTGTGTGTGTGTGTGTGTCTATCATCTATCTTCCGTGTATATATGTGTCATTTTATCTAACTCCCATCAAATGTAAGCAATTTTTACCTATTACTTTTTCAAATATTTTTCTTGACCCATTCATTCTGCCTTGTACTTAGGAGACTTGGACCATGGTTCTCTTCCTGTTTTTGATTTTCTTTCTCTCTTCATAGGTTTGAAAAATCTAGTCCCTGCATATATTAAAATTCACTAAGTCAGGGCTGGAAGAGCTCAGTGGGCAAAGTGTTTACAGCACAAGTGTGAGGACTTGTGTTTGGATCCCCAGTGCCCAGGTAAACTCTAGGTACTCATTGCAGCCTGCCTATAATCCCCGTGCTTGGGAGGCAGAGACAGGGAAGCCCTAGGGCAAGGGGGATAGCTGGAGGAGCCAAATCAGATCAGTGAGCTCTGGGTTCAGTGAGAGACCCTGCACCAACCTATAAATGATAGATAGCGATTTAGGACACCCAATGTCAGCTTCTGGTCTCTAAACACATGTGCATCCATACACACACACGTGCATGCACATCATGTATACACAAGAATGCACAAAGTCTCCTGTCATCTCTTATTGTCCTTCAGAGGCCAATCCAGGTGTCTATCAGACATGCTCCGCCCCCAGTTCAGTCATTCATGAGTAGGACTCTGAGTTCATCCAGCCCCCAGGACCTGCCTATCTTCCCATACCCTTCCTCCTAGCTCTAGTGTTACAGGCTTGCATGACAATGTCAAAACCCAAGTCCTCATGCTTGTCAGCAAACACTCATCCACTGAGCCATCTCCCCAGCCCAGTGTTTTGATTATTGATGTTTTTTCTATATAGTGTTAGAAATTGAACCATGGGCCTCATATATACTAGGCAAATATTATACCACTAAGTCCTACCCCAGACTCCAAGTAGTTTAAAATTAAACAAATGGACCAGACAAAAATAATAAATGATCTTATAAAATGATTTAAGTTCAATGAGGGTGAAAACACAGTACAGAAATGATGTGGTGGGTGAAGCACTGTTCAAAGGAAATGTAAGACCTTTACACAGCTGTACTGAAAAGAAGGGGGGGCACAATCGGTGGTCCAAGGTTTGACATTTGGCAGCTAAAACAAGGACTCAGAGGAGAGGAGATAAAATTACACAAGACACGAGCAGAAACAAGTGAAACAGCAAACATACACAGCAAAGCACTAACAGAGCAAAGATTGGGTCTTCTTAAAAATGAATCAGGAAAATCGATACATTTCTGAATGATCTAGAAAAACATCTGCCTATGAGGAAGGGGCACAGCATGCACTCTCCATTCACTAACGAGGAGAATGCATGATGCACTCTCTAGAGGAACTACTGAAAATATGAAGAGAGGTAGAGCTAAAACAGCAAGCAGATAAACCCCTGTTGTTCTCTGTGTGTGATGTTTTCCCAACTTATTATATTATTAGCTCTTCAAAGGCACAAGGCTTTTGAGGTGTTGACATCCCTTAAATAAATGACACAGGATTAATCACAGAGTAAGGAGCCAATAGACACCAGTAATTGATAGAATGAATACAGACAGCGGGAACTTATTACTTTGGCTCTTCCAGACACGACGAACCTGGGCCCCACGGGCCACTTGCAGCCAGGGACTATGAATGCAGGACTGGAGTGTGTGCAGCTCAATGGTACAGTACTCAAGTGTAAATTTAGTAGATGACATCATGTCCTCGTGTCAAATGGCTGAAGAGTCCTGCAAGCCTAGACTCCCATTCTGGCCTCAAGGTCATCTTCAGAGCCACTTAAGGACCCGCAGGCCTTTATGCCAAAGGCCACAGTGTGGGTTTTACAAAGACTGTGGTTAAAGCAGCAGAGGTGGAGGGGAGGGAGGTACTAATATGGCGCCAGTGGGATGGAGTCAGCTGTGTGGCAGTTCACGTAAGAAAAGGACTCGCTACAGTCGCTGCCAGTGGATCTGAAGCCCAGGCCAACACCAGTGAGGTCGCCTTCAGTCCTCTCCCCATCCAATCCTCCAGAGCTCACAAATGGCCAGAAGGTTCTGGCTCAGCAATGACGTCGACTTACACTTCCAAACACCCCTGTGTCTCCTGTCACTGTGTGGCTGCCCACATTTGGACACAGAGTCCAGAGACTTTGCCAAAGTGCCTGCTGTCCAGTTACTCACAGGTTTCTATCAGTCACATTGAATTGTCCTGACTGTCACCAAACACCAAACCAACTGCAAATACATCTTCCTTACGGGTCTTCCACAAAATGATTTTGCATTTACATGAAAGCTATCAATATTATTCTTCAATATACATAATTTTGAGGGAAAAGATACACCGTGGGCTAATTCACCAAGTCAAGTCATGCCTGTTGTATTTTCCTCAGGCTCTTAAATCACACACAGCTCCCTACCACCTCCATGCTCCTCTCTCTGTTAGAGTGGTACTTGCTCTTCTCTCTGGATGGGCTGAAAGGTGGGGTGTTTGTCTCCCAGCACTGAGAGGTTTAATTCTCAGAGCACAAAAGAGAGGATGTGATTTACAGGAGGCAGGCTCAGGGGGTATGGCTGAAGGAAAGATACAAAAGGAATTCTTTTGAACCAAAACACACAAGCTCTCGAAAAAGACAGTGGCTACTCCAGCCATTTCCAGCTTAGCCCAGGGTTGCAAAGGCAGGCCCTTACCTAGATTGGAGGATGCACGGCCCTCTGCAGCCCGGTCCTTGAGGTCCTCAGCAATGCCCAGCTGCTGCTCGTGGTACTGTTTTGCCCTCTCCAAGTCCTGCATGCACCTGGCAGCATGGCCCAAGCCGGCATAGGCCCGCATCTCAATGGACTTCTCCATCAGCTCCTGTGCCAGTTCCAACACACAGTTGTGGTAGGACATGGCCTTGTCAAAGTTCCTCCGGTAGTGGTAGGCACTGCCCAGGTTGCTGTAGGCACGGGCCTCCTCCCGCTTGCTCCCCAGGTCCTTGGCTATCCGCAGGTGCTGCTCGTGGCACTGCACGGCATTCTCAAAGTCGCCCATGGCGATGTACACAGCTCCCATGTTGCCGAGTTCTCGGGCTTCAGAAAGTTCATCTTTGGACTGCTTGGCAAGAAGAACGCACTGTTTGTGACTGGCCAGAGCATTGGGATAGTCTCCGATGGCTGTGTACACATGACCCAGACTGCTCAGGGCTGACGAAGCTGCCTGGAGAGGAAGGACAAAGCAGGAAATGAGGACACAACAGAAAATGGTTTGGGTTTGCTTCAGCAGATAAAACTTGAGAGTTGTCTGGAATTATCAACCCAGCTTCCAGTGGTGTTTCTGTCAGGAGACCACAGGCCCATTCAGAACCAACAAAGAGCACATCCCACAGCAAGTCGCTCACAGAAGACAATGGCCATGTAAGCAGTGGTGTGCTGAAGCCAATCTCACGGAAACGAGGTGTTTCATGTAGTTTTCATCTGGAAGACTTACTGAAATTCCTAACAGTCACTGTTATTACAGCTGTTAGTACCCACTAACTTCTGCGATGGAAGAGGTTGTCAGAGGGTGCGTGAATCTCATGACAGACACAGGGTACTGAGGACCCCTGTGTGGCTCTATTCCCCGAGCACAGGATGCTAGGGGACACGAGTGGCTCTGTGCCCGGAGCAACTCTGTGACCCTGTGCATCTCTCTCCCAAAGCCAATGGCACATGTTGAGGGGGATACTTTCCACCATGGCCAGGACTCTGTTCTCTTATCCTGCTCCCTATAGTGATTTGTGGTTTAGATCTGGATCCGAATCAAAGGAGAACTGTGGGTGGGGCCCGGCTAACACCTCAGAACCTGGCAGCCCTCACTTGACTGGCCATGCTCCTCTTGCTCATGTGGAGCCCCAGCTTCCCTTTACCTTCGTAGTCTCTGAGCAGCAGCCTCTCAGCACAGAGAAGGGCACCTGGCAGGGACCCCACGCACTGCACACCAGTCACCTATATCAAATCCCATCTGCCTTCAAGGTCTTAATGGGACTGGTGGTACAGCTCAGCAGTAGAGCACTTACCAAGAGCATGCAAGGTCCTGAGTTCAATCCCCAGCACGGAAAAAAAATAAAGATTAAAAATTAGGGGTCTTAGTGAAAATGACTATGCCGGTACAGTACTACACAGAGGTACAAAACAAATAGAGAACCAAAGCATCAAAGAAGAGGCCATACGCTTTCCAGCCCCCTACCAAGTGCATACATAGAGTCTAGTGTTGGGTTTTCAAGTCCTTTGTGTAGAGATATAAAAGGGAAGTGACGCTAGGCTTTCCCTTCCCTTTATTCTGAAACTTGGAAGCTCGCCTCCCTTCCTCTCCTTCATTACATGTCTGCAGCCACTTGGCTTGTGGCCCCTTTCTTCACGCTGCTTCCACCTCTGTAACATGAACATGTGACCCTGGAGGAACAAAGGGTGAGCTTGGTCACAGGGGCCTCCAGCCAGAGAGCAACAATGAGGCAGTGCTGTCCCCATAGAGGAGGGCCGCTCTGTCTCAGATCTTCTCTTTTGTGCCCTTCCGAAGGCTTTATTAATATTTCATAGATATGAGTGATGTGCTTTCCCTGTTTGCTTTGTGAAGTGGCAGTTCTTGCTAACAGGGGCTAAGACCATTTGCACAGTGCTTCTGAGTGGTGTGTTTGCAAAGTGAACTACATTAAGTTGCTTTTATCAACACACACGTGTTCCCACAAAAAGATTTAGAAATCAGAAAGGAAATAAATACTTATAAGTTTGCGTTTTTGTTCTTGTCCGAGCAGTGAGAATAGATAAAATTCTAGGGATGTTATGATGCTGTACCAGTTGGACTCTGGCCAAGACAGCAATGATGTCACAAGGCAACATGCCACTAAGTCAGTGTTGGCCTCAGGTCTCCACTCTGAGCTGCTGGGGAACAGAGGGTGGAGTGCCATGTCAGCCTACTGTACCATGACCCCCTACCACTCCAACCCCACCAGCACTGACCCTCACAATCTTTTCTTCATTTGCTGTAGGCCTGGCCTCAGTGTCTTTCATTCTCCATGTGGTGCTTTTCCATCTCTTCCTCTGCTCAG
>CABHPQ010135345.1:3387-13515 GCA_902168405.1 Peromyscus aztecus
ATCCTCTGCTGGCACCCAGCCCGTCCCGACCCGCTGCAGGCACTCATCCCACCTTGACACTTTGCCTGCAGCCCCTTCCCACTAGACTGCCTGGGCTGTCTAAGGTCCAACACAGCGACCTGGGGTTTTCCAGTGTCACTCTCACACACATAACCCAGAGGCCCACTCACCCTGTGGCCTCTGCCCTTTCAGAACCCCTTTGGGGCCTCCTCCCTGGTCCCGCCTCATTTGGTGGGACAGTACTCACCGCTGCCCAGTGGAGGAGAGCCGCACAAAGAGCTGGCTGGCATTTGGCACCACCTTCTGGATGAACACCTGCTGGTCATCCCGCTCACCATAGGGACCTGGGTGGGCAGGGGCAGGGTAAGGGCCACAGAGTCCATAGTGCCTTCACACCCCACGGCACTAGCCTTTCTTTCTCCATTGCTGAGCCAACTCCCAGACCTAGATCCTGCTCCCAGGCTACTGCAGTTGGACAGAGGCAGGCAGAACTACGGGCTTGCAAGGATCAACAGCATTCGGGCCTGTCGGGAGATGGTGAGCGGGAATCAATGGCCGGACAGAGTGGGATTGGCTGGGAGTACAGAGGTCAACGGCAGGTCAGGGCAAGACAAAATGAAAGCGAACAAGGGTTAGTAATTAGTGCAGCTGGAGGACAACAGAGCAGCTGAACCAGCAGGCAGAGGTCTAAGGAGCCACCAGGATCCTGCGCGGCTCAGGCAGGTCTGTGGGAAGGAGTCAAGGGCCGGGGATCAGCAGGCACCAATGTCATTGCCAGCACTGCAGCCTCCGTGACCGTCGGCCGACTCCAGCGCCAGGATCTTGAAGGAAGCTAGCGGAGTGGACCCGGGCTGGGTGGAGATCATGCCTCGAAAGCGGGTCACAGACCACGTCCGTACATGGTTGTTGTCGGCACAGACTAAAGAGCAGAGAGACAGCCGAAGGTCAGGCCTGGCCATGGCACCAGCACAGATCGACCCTCCTGACCCCTCAGCATGAGCCCTTTCGGAGGTATCAGGGCCCAGCTGCTGAGTACTCCCGCTTCAGGGATTCTCTGTGCTGGAGTTCCAGATGCCCAGAGATCCCATCAGCTCTGCCTCAGAAGTGGTTTGAGTCTGACCATGTTACCCTGTCCACGGACCCACCTGGGTCCTTTTACCTCATCTCTTTTCTTGGCTTCCTGATCCTGTCCAATCCCTACAGCCACATCCCACGCTCAGCCAAAGCAAGGATGTCAACACTGGCCACGCCCCTCCTCCCACTCTCCCCACTGGTCCACTGGAATGCTTGTCCCTGGTGATCTGCACCTGTACCCCTTCATTTCCGCTCTAAGGCCCTTGGCCTCAGACAGGCTTGTCCTGCATCAGCCCTCAATGACCCTCACACACTTGAAAAAGAAATGTGAAGGAGAGGTGTGAGGTACACACCTGTAACCCCAGTGTTTGGAAGGCTGAATCCAAAGGATCCTAAATTCAAGGCTAGCCTGGGCTATGTAGCAAGATCTTATCTCAGCCAAAACTCTTAAGGGCTGGGGTGATGGTTCAGTTGGCAAAGTGTTTGCCATGTGAGTATAAGGGTCTGAGTATGGAGATGTGTGCTTGAAAGGTGCTGGAAAGGTGGTGATGAGCAGGTCCCTGGGGCTCTCCAGCCAGCCACCCTAGCATATGGGCAATCCTCAGATCCCATCAGATTCTTCAAAAACAAGATGGAGAGGCTGGAGAGATGGCTCAGTGGTTAAGAGCACTGGCTGCTCTTCCAGAGGACCCGGGTTCAATCCCAGCACCCACACAGCTATCTATAACCCCAGGATTGGACACACTCACACAGGCATTCATGCAGGCAAAACACCAATGCACATAAAATTAAAAACAAATAACAAAACAAACAAACAAAAAGAGAAAAACCCAAGATGAAGGGAGTAGAGAGACCGCTCAGTGGTTTAGAGCACTTGCTACTCTTGCAGAGGACCTGTCAGCTCCCAGCCCCCATGTTGGGTGGCTCACAACCACCTGTAACCCCACCTCCAGGAACACTGACACCCTCTTCTACCCTCTGCTGGCACCTGCACACACAGACACATCATTTTCTAAAATCTCTTTTTTTTGTCTGTGTTTGTTTTTGTTTTGAGACAGGGTTTCTCTGTGTAGCCCTGGCTATCTTGGAACTCTCTCTGTAGACCAGGCTGACCTCGAACTCACAGAGATCTGCCTGCCTCTGCCTCCCGAGTGCTGGGATTGGAGGTGTGAGACACCACTGCCTGGCATCCACTTCATGACCTTGAATACTACTTGGTGACAGTCTGCTTACTTATTTATTTATCACGGGATAAGGATTAAACCAAGGGCCTTCCACAGCTCTGCATATGCTCTACCACTGAGCTTTCTGGCCCCACCAGTGAGCTTGTAGACAGACGAGGGTGCATAGGAGGCCAGGAGACAGGGTCAGATCCTTGGGGACATCATTGTGTGTGTGCTGGGAGTTGAACCTGGGTCTTCTAGAAGGGTGGTTGGGGATATGAATTCAGGTTCTCATGCTTGCCCAATGGGCTGTTTATTGACTGAGCTCCCAGTTTTTTTGTTTTGTGTTGTGTTTTTGAAAGTCTTGCTAGGTAGCCCAGGCTGGCCTTGATCTCAAGAGCCTGGTGCTTTAGCCTCTGTAGGAGTAGATCACTATATATTTACTTCTCCCAAGACTGGTCCTCTCACTATAAACTTGCTTATTTTCAGTTTTTAGAGATAATCTCGTATCCCCACGTTGGCCTCAAACTCACTATGTAGCTGAGGATGATCTTGAACTTCTGACCCTCCTGTCTCCACCTCCAGCGTGCTGGGATTCAAACTCAGTGCTTCTTAGTGCTATGCTAAGAAAGCATTTTACCAGTTTAGCTACATTTCCACACAAGGGCTTACTCTGTAGCCCAGGCCGGCCTTGAATTGTAAGTGATTCTTCTGCCTCAGCCTACTGAGTGCTGGGATTACAGACCTGAGTCACTGTGCCCATTACAGTCGCCCTCCATTTCTGGGATTCCCCCCGGGGTCTCCTGTTACCTTCAGCCTCAGGGAGCTGTCTCTCCACACAGCTGTCCCCACTGCAAGCCCCCTCCTCCTGGCTCCTCGCTCCCAAAGCTGTCCCTCCTGCAGGGGAACCCACCTGAGATGAGGTGCTTCTCTGACAACATGATCTTGGTGACAGGACTGCGGTGCACACTGAAGGTCTGGAAGAGCTGGGGTCCGGAGCCCACAGTCTCAGGGTGCTGCACGATGACCCGCACGACCCCTGAGCTGGTGCCATAGGCAATCTCAATCCAGTTCCCACTGTCACCTAGGGAGAGGCCAACAACAAAGAAAGTCTGTCGTGGAAACAGAACCAGGGCCGAGAGGGTGAGAGACAGGAAGAGAAGGAAGCAGGTTGGGGAGACATGGGGCAAGAGACAGAAAGAGAGACAGAGACAGAGAGACACACACACAGAATATGAGACTAAGAAGGAACACAGGTGGAGCTGGAGAGATGGCTCTGTGACTGAGAGCCTTTGCTGCTCTTCCAGAAGACCTAGGTTCAATTCCCAGGACCCACATGGCGGCTCACAGACACCTGGAACTCCTGTTCCAGATTTAATCCCTAATTTTGGACTCTTTGGGCACCAAGCATGTACACAGCATACTTACATACATGCAGCAAAACACTCACACCCACAAAAAACTAAATCTTTTTAAAAATTCCAGAATGACAAATAGAGAAGAAGAGCGCCCACCTCCCAATGTCTCAGGGGCTTCACTGACAACTTTTCATTTTGAGACTCTCGAAACACTTTTCTTTTCTTTTTTGGTTTTTCGAGACTGGGTTTCTCTGTGTAGTTTTGAAGCCTGTCCTGAACTAGCTCTGTAGACCAGGCTGGCTTTGAACTCAAAGAGATCCGCCTGCCTCTGCCTCCCGAGTGCTGAGATTAAAGGTATGTGCCACCACCGCCCAGGTGAAACTTTTTCTTTTTTTGAGACAGAGTCTCACTCTGTAGCCCTGGCTGGCCTGGGATTCAATATATGTAAATCAGGCTGGCTTAGAACTCACGGAGATTCCCCCTGCCTCTGCCTCCATGAGTGCTGGAGAGATTCTCAGAGACGAAACAGAGCACCGTAAGGAACACGAGCAGGTAAAATACAGCGTCAGTATTTTGTCACAGGCAATGTACTTGTAACCCACATAGTAACATGGACAGATATTAAATCAGGAGACACAGAGAAGAACCGAGGGCTAGCCTGTGATTCCAGCACTCAGGAGGCTCAAGCAGAAGGACGGAGTGGTCTAGAGTTAGAGGCTAGCTTGTGCTACAGAGAAAGCTCCTGTCCTCCCCACAAAGGGTGGGGGGACGATGAGGGGATTCAAGGATCCTTGAACATGGATTTATCTACTATCTGGCATGTATCCATTCTCTTGGTTTTATGAATTACGCAAATGTCATGTCCCGATGGGAGATGGGAAAGACACAAAAATTAACTACAGCGGCTTGTCGTGGAGAGGCCAGCAGCACCGGAAAGAAGGCTAAACAGAAGCAGAGCAAAAGCACATGCTGAAGAAATGAGAACTAATGCGCCCCCTTCCTGAGGAAACTGCGAGGCATGCCGCACAGCAGGGACAGAGGGACAGGCCAGGTCTGGGGCTGGCCGGTGGCAGCAGCGATGGAGGCTTCCTCTTAGCTTACTGGTCTTGGGGGTGAGGTAGACGCTGAGTGCAGTGACCCCATCCTCTGCCGGGTCTCGGTAGAGCTCACTGACGAGGAGGTCATTGTCCTTCATCCGCAGGGGGAATTTCTGCACATCTAGGTGGGCAGGCAGAGGTGGGGCCGATTTGTTGGAGGCTCCCGCTCCAGCCCACCCCTCAGACTGCAGGAGGACACTGCTCACCTACGTAATAGATGGAGCCATTGCTGCAGCCCAGAAGGAGGAAGGAGCCGGCTGCATCGTAACTGGTGATAGGCTGGACCTCCTGGACCTGGGGCAGGAAAGAGGCGGTAGTGTGGAACCCTCCTCGCATCCCTGCCTTTCTCCCACAGTGCCCATTTCTGTGAGCCCAGCCTGACCAGGGCCTGAGCCTCTCCCTTCCAGCCTTGCCAGCTGCCATCTGTGTCTACTTGTAACATCACGGCTGTCCCTGTAAGATCACGGCTCTCCCTGTAAGATCACGGCTCTCCCTGTAACATCACGGCTGTCCCTGTAACATCACGGCTGTCCCTGTAACATCACGGCTGTCCCTGTAACTGGCCTTAGCACTTTCCTATCTTAGAATGTCATTAATTCCTTGGCCCTCTGCTCTAGTCTGCTTTTGTTGAGTTTTTAAAAGTTATTTTCTAAGATCATGTGTGTGTGTAACTGTGCATGGGTGTGTACACATGAAGGTGGGGGCCCACAGAGGCCAGAGGATCTAGGTAGGTGCTTTACCACTGAACCGCACGCGCACCCCCAGCCCCTCACTGGGGGATTCTAGGCAAGTACTCAACCACTGAGTCACAACCCAGTCCCTCACTGGGGGGATTCTAGGCAGGGTTTCTCTGTGTAGCCCTGGCTGTCCTGGAACTCGCTTTGTAGACCAGGCTGCCCTCGAACTCACAGAGATCTGTCAGCCTCTACTTCCAAGCGATGGGACTAAAGGCATGTGCCACCACACCTGGCCTTCTATCCCACACCCACTGTAGGGTTCTCTGGCTCTCTGTCCAGGTAGGGTGAAATAGGAAGGAACCCCTGGGCCTGCACAGTCCAGACACTTGAGAGGAGGGAGGCAGGCTGCCCCAAACTTACCTGCCAGTGCTTGGTCACAGCGTTCCACACCCCGATGCGCCCTGTGTGGCTTGTGGCAATGAGCTGGTTCCCAACAAAGAACAAGGCCTCCACTGGTACACCCAGGTGGAAGACACCTGCAGGGGTGAGGCAGCAAGGAGGGCTCAATGGGAGGCTGGAAGCCCACTGCAGGGGTAGGCCGAGACAGCAAGAACCACAAGAGCCAGGGGTTGTGTTGGGAAATGGAATCCCCATGACAAAGAGGATTCCAGGAACAACACAGAATTTTTGATGGGCATGGAACTCTAAGGGTAGGTAGAATTCTAACAGGCTGAGGTTTCCAAAAAGGCTAAACTCTCCTATTGGGTAAAGGGCTATGACAACTGAGAGCTGAATTTTGTTATTATTGTTTTGAGTCAGGGTCCCACGTAGCCCAGGCTAGCCTCCACCTTCTGTGTGCTGGATTACGGCTGTGTATCACCATATGCAGTTTATATGGTGTTTGGATTAGATCCAGGATTTCATGCATGCTCCCTTCTATCCACACATAGATAAATATATATAAAAATAAAATATAATCAGTGTGTTAACTGAGCATGATGGCACTTGGTATTGCTGTGGTACAGAAAACATTGAGTTGAGGACAGGAAAACCTGGAATTCAATGCTTGGACTATATGGTAAAACCTTGTCTAAGGCAAAACAAAATGTTCAGGGTTCTGAAGGTCTGGAACACTCTCTCACAGGGTAAAGAGATTGACTAGAGCATAGAATTCTTATTCTTCTCATATGGGCATCCAGTTTCATGGGTTGGGTTATTTCAAGATTACAGAGTTCTACTGGGTTCTAGAAAAGTCTGGAGGGCATACCTATCTCAGAGCCACCACCTTGTGCCTGCAGAGCCCACAGAAGAATCTCGCTGCCGGTGGCTGCAGCCACCATCCTGTCATGCTCACCCAGAGCACCGCTGAGCACCCGAGCTGAGAGAGCCAGGCGCTCAATGGGCCAGTCCAGACGAGGGCTGGAAAAGGCTAGCTGCCAGCCAGAGGCTTCCTTCAGCCTGTGAGATGGGGGAGATCAGCAACCCTTACCTCAGAGCCTCCCACATCCCCATCCCCATCCTCAGCACCTGTAACAGACGAGAAAGTGGCTGTAAGCCACAGCAATCCAGTTGTGGTGACCGCAGACCAATCGCACCATCCCTGGCTCTTCCGGTTGGCCTTAGGGGTAAGAGAGGAGACCAGAGCAGAGGGTCACAGGGGCCCACTGGCCCTGACCTCCTAAAGGACAGAAATTTAAGCTACAGCTGGTGATGCAGGCCTGTAACCTCAGTTAGTTTGGCTATTGAGACAGAAGGAACACAAGTTCAAGGCCAGTCTGGGCAACTTAGTGAGACCCTGACTCAGAACAGCAAGTAAAGAGAAGGCTGGGGGCAGGGGAGTTGTTCAGCATATAAAAGCAGTTCTGGCACAAGCCCCACAGCCTGGGTTCAATCTCCAAAACCCACATGGTTCCCTCTGGACTCCACAAGTGCACTGTGTTAGGAGTTCACTCATGTACACAATGATGATAATTAAATATAAATAATAAAATAAAAACAAGGGCTCAAACAGCCCACGCCATGGTTCACATTCTAGCACTCAGGAGGTAAGGCAGGAGGACTGGGTTGCTCTGAGCTCCAGGCCGGCCTGGGTCAGAGTGAGATCCTGTCTCAAAACAAAACCAAAAAAGAGGCTACACAGTGCCAGAATGTATGCTCTAGGCTCAGTCCCGAGCACAACACACATGCAAAAGTCAGAAACCTACCTGATGGGGATGGAGGTGCTCTCTCATCCAGCATTCGGCCCAGCAGCCCTGCATTACCCAAGTTGGGGGGCATGGTGTTGCTCCGCCGAACAGGGGCTGGACGTCCCCCTGCTTGCTGGGGCCCCACTAGGCTGTGCCGGTTTCTCCGCTTCACTGGGAATACTAGTGTGAGGAGAAATGGCAGTCACCATAATTACAACCGTGGTGGGCTGTCAGTCTATGAACACTCAGACTACAATAGGCATGAATTCCTTGTGTGGGGCATACATAGTGTCCTGGGGAAGGTGTTCTGTGGTACCAGGATATGGCATTCAATGACCCAGAAGCCTATTACAGAGAAAGACCAAGTTTGGTGCTGCTATGATAGTGATGCCTTTTCATTATTTGCTAATTTTAGCCAGGCCTGGTAGGCAGGTCTGTAATTGCAACTACTTGGAAATCTGGAGCTGGAAGATTGTAAGTTCAAGGCCAGGCTGGGTAACTTATTGAGACCCTATCTCAAAAAAAAAAAAGGAGAAGCCTAGTGAGATGTCTCAGTAGGTGAAGGTGCTTGCCACCAAGCCTAACAATCTTGACTTTGATCCTCAGCCTCACGTGGTGGAAGGAGAGAAACGATTCCTGCAAATTGTCCTCTGATATCCATACATGCCCTCCCCATGTGCCCCAATAAATAAATAATACATGTAATAACTATTTTTTAAAGTAAAAATAGAGATAGGCTATAGCTCAGCAGTAGAATATATTCCCAGACTTTACCCGGGAAGGGCTGGGGGCTTGATTCAGAAGTAGAACACATGTCTAGACTTCCCCAGTCAAGGTTTGGGGGTGTGGCTCCGAGCACAGCACCTGCCGAGCATGCACAAAGCCCTGGGTGCAAACTCTATACTATAACAAATATATAATAAAGTAAAGAATATAATTACAGGGGCTACAGAGATGGCTCATGGGTAAAGTACTTGCTATAAAAGCATGACTCAGGGTTTGGACCCCCAGAGCTAGGAAAGTGGACAAAGATGGATCCTGACACTTTGCTTGCCAGCCAGCCTAGCCAACTGGTGAATTCCAGGTTCATTGAGACAGGGCCTCAATAATAATAATAATAATAATAATAATAATAATAATAATAATAATAATAATCTATTATTATCATTGCTATTATTATTATGTATTATTATAGACTAAATTAAAATTTTGCTTATCTTCCCTCCTAAAAGAGGGACCCGCCCCTTGGGAGACAGAACATTGTTCTGGCTTTTTGCTGTGGTGTGTGCTTTGAAACATGGTCTCCGAGTACAGCCCTGACTGTCCTGCCATTGGTTATGTAAACCAAGCTGCTCTCCAACTCAGAGAGATCCGCCTGCTTCAGCCTCGTGAGTGCTGGGATTAAAGGCATGCACCACCACGCTCAGCTGTTCTGTTCAGGCTTTATTCTCATGATTTCACTGTATTTGTGGTATAAAGTTAGTATGATAAAGCTTATATTTTAAATGTTTGTTTTTTGTTTCTTTTTTTCTGAAAAACAGGGTGAAACTTAAGAAAACTCAGGTGACACCGCCCATCAGGCTCTAGTGCTTGATTCTGAGCTCTTAAGAGAACTGCACTGCTTCATGGAAAATGCTGTTTCCTATTTCCTTTCCAAGCATCTGATAAAGAACTACAACTCCCAGTGCAGCTCGGGACTGCAAATACAGGTATCTCAGGATTTGTAGCCCTATGGGAAATGTAGTCTTTAACCCAATCGCCCCCTCACCAGCATCTATTGGGAGTACCCACCTGGAGGAGGTAGATAACCATTGAAGAGGACATTTCCACAGGAAGATCGATCCAATTCTTCCCTTACCTGCAGGCGACGAACTGCAAGGGAAGGACTCAACACTTGATCTTGAGGAATAGATACTAAGGCAGACCCATGTCCCTCTCCCCATTTGATTTGCCACAGAACTGTCAACTCCTTCAGAGTCAGACCCAAATCCAGTGCTCTTAGCTCTTTCTGACTGAGGGAGTCAAAGAGGTAGAGAATGCTCAGGAAGTAACTGAGGGTGCTGATGGGGGATGGGGGGAGAGGGGGTGGGCACTTCCACTTACCCAGTGGAGTGAGCCCATAGAATTGGGCTTCATGGAGGAGGCTGGAACCGTGGATACCCCTAGGTAATAGAAGAGACTCGGGGTAAAAGTCTGGGGTGTAGGGGTGAGCAGCAGTTCTGAGAAGGCTTTTGAAACTGTGCTAGTTTTGACGGGAGTTTGAGAGTGGTGCATACCTGCCACCCCAGAACAGGGGAAGGAGAAACAAGAGGATCAAAGTTTGAGGCCAGCCTGGTTTGGATTGAGATTTCTAGGCAACCAGGGCTACAGAGCAAGGCCTTGTTTCAAACAAAAAAGCAAACAAACAAATACATAAAATACTTTTTAAAAATCTAGGGAACAGCCGGGCGGGGGTGGCACACGCCTTTAATCCCAGCACTCGGGAGGCAGAGGCAGGCGGATCTTTGTGAGTTCGAGGCCAGCCTGGGCTACCAAGTGAGTTACAGGAAAGGCGCAAAGCTACACAGAGAAAC
>CABHPQ010135346.1:0-46435 GCA_902168405.1 Peromyscus aztecus
GTGCATACACATGTCCTTGGTAGGGCACTGGATCCCCTGGACTGGAGTTACAGGTGATGTGAGCTGCCTGATGTGGGTGCTGGGAACCAAACTTGGGTCCTCTGCAAGAGCAGTAAGTGCTCTTAACCTCTGAGCCATCTCTCCAGCTCCAACTTTGGCATTTTTGACTAATGCCCTCCTAGGTAGATGACTAACAATGGAGCTTTTGTCCGGCATATTCTGGGTCAGCTCCTTTTCTGGTGAGCCTTCATTTTCAGTCAACAAATAATGGGGGATTGTTCTTTCCCTCCTCACCTTTCACCTCAGTCGCTTTCTGTCGCATCCCACCAAACAGAAGTCATTCTTGGCAGCTCAGGTCTTCATACACACTGCTGTGCATTGCAGCCGTGTCCTGAGGGTCCAGGGCTGTCACCTGTCATCACTGCTCCTGTATAGTCTCTTCTTTTCCACAGCTTTGTGGTGTAGGCGTTATTTTGGTAAATATAGTTTGTTTATAGTGAGATGCACAGATTTTTTTTTTTTTTTTGGACGGGTGGGTGGTGGGTTGAGACAGGGTTTCTTTGTGTAGCCCTGGCTATCCTGGAACTCGCTCTGTAGACCAGGCTGGCTTCAAACTTAGAGATCGCCTGCCCCACCTCCTGAGTGCTGGGGTTAAAGGCATGTGCCACCACCGCCAAGGCTGAAATGCACCAAGGCTGGAACTTGAATACAGTTTGCTGCTGAATTCCATCCCCTTCAGAAATGCTTTTACTTTTTTGGGGGTCCACCCCCAGAGGACTCCCATCTGTCTCCATCTCCATCCTGATTTCTCCCAGAAGACATCAGTGTAGCCTGGTGTCCTAGTTAGGGTTTCTGTTGCTGTGAAGAGACACCATGACCATGGCAACTCTTATAAAGAAAAACATGTAACAGGGTTACAGTTGCAGAGGTTTAGCCCATTATCATCATGGCGGCTGTGCAGGCAGACATGGTGCTGGAGAAGGAGTTGAAGGAGCTGAGAATTCTACATCTTGATCCAAAGGCAACAGGAAGTGGATGGAGACACTGGGCGTGGCTTGAGCATGTATGAGACCTCAAAGCGCGTCTCCACAGTGACACACGTCCTCTAACAAGGCCACACCTCCTAATAGTGCCATTCCCTTTGGGGGCCATTTTTTTCTAACCACCATACCTAGGGTAAGTAGCTTAGGACAGTGTGTTGTTCCCTGTGGATAAGGCTTCCTTCCTCAATGAGAGTGTTTTCACAAGGCACATGCCACTCTAGTTGAGGTGTGTTCCTCTCTGTGACCCCTGTGCATATCTGTTCAGCTGTGGTTGGAGTTTTGCATTGTTTCCAGTGTTTATTATGTGAAACAAGCAAAACCTACTTATAAATTTTAAAATTTATGTATATGTATATCTGCACCATATGTGCACCATATGTGCACCATATGTGTGTCTGGTGCCAAGGAGGCCACAGAAAGCATTGGGTCCCCTGGAACTGGAGTTACAGGTGGTTGTGAGCCATTGTGTAGGTGCTGGGAACTGAACCTGGGTCCGCTGGAAGAGCAGCCAGTGCTTTTAGCCACTGAGTCCTCTCCAGCCTAAATGAGGCTCCTTTGAAATACATTAAGGAACAACACAGCAAGGAAACAGTATTCACCCTGTCCCCCACAAATGTGTCTCCCTCTCCATTTATCTAGGTGTTCTTTCATTTCTCTCAGAAAAGCTTTGTCGTTCTCAGTGCCAGGCCTGGAGCCCCAGCTTCGGCGATCCCTGTCTCTCTTCTATAGTTCTGTGTTGTTATGAATGCTATTCTTTACGTTTCTGATTATGTGTTGCTAGTGCCCAGACATACAATCGTTTAAAAACATAATTTTTAATTTAAAGTAATTTTTGAAGCCTGGCAGAGGTGGTGTACACCTTCAATCTCAACACTTGGGAGGCAGAGGCAGACGAATCTCGGAGTTCAAGGCCAGCCTGGTCTATACAGAAAGTTCCAGGACAGCCAGGGCTACACAGAGAAACCCTTCTCAAAAAACAACAAAAAAATTTTTTTGAGATAGGGTCTTTCTATGTAGTCCTACCTGTCCTGGAGTTTGCTGTGTAGATCAGCCTGGCTTCGAACTCACAGAGATCCTCTTGCCTCTGCCCCGAGGGCTGGGGTTAAATGTGTGCACCACTGAACCTGGCTAGTTTTGTTTGTTTGTTGGCTTGTTTGTTTGTTTGTTTTAAAGTGTAATGTCTTTCTGTCACATGACCTTATTAAATTCATTAGACTGAGGTAGGTTCTTTAGGATCTTTCATGTATACATCGCCTTGTATGGTTTTATTTCTTCCTGTCCGGCTTGTCTGGAGTCAGTTTTCTTCTTTCATCTTTCCATGAGTTCTAGGGCTGGAACTCAGGTCATCAGGCTTGCACAGCAGGTGCCGTTACCTGCTGGCCCATCTTACTGTCTGTCTGTCTGTCTGTCATTGACGAGGACTCCGGTTCTGTGTTAGATAGAGGGGCTATGAGCTGGTGGGGAGCCTTGTTCTTCTTCTGTGTGTTCGTTTGTTTTCTGGACAGGGTTTCTCTGTGTAGCCCCGGCTGTCCTCGAACTAGCTCTGTAGACCAGGCTGGCCTCAAACTCAGAGATCCACTTGTCTCTGTCTCCTGAGTGCTGGGATTAAAGGTGTGTGCCATGGGGGGGGGGGGGGGGGCTGCAGAGATGGCTCAGAGGTTCAGAGCACTGACTGCTCTTCCAGAGGTCCTGAGTTCAATTCCCAGCAACCACATGGTGGTTCACAACCATCTGTAATGTGTTCCGGTGCCCTCTTCTGGCCTGCAGGGATACACGCAGACAGAACACTATATACATAACAGATAAATAAATCTTAAGAAAAAAAAAAGGTGTGTGCCACCACCACCCGGCAGGTGCCTTATTCTTGTCCTCAAGGGAAAAGCTTTGTTTGGCTTCATCACCATGAGAGCAGACACAGTTTTTTTGATACATGCATTTTATCAGGCCAAAGAAATTCCCTCCTATTCCTAGTCTGCCGAGAGGGTTTTTATGTGTTTGTGTGCACATGTGTGTGCGTGTGAAGGCCAGAGGACAACCTTGGGTGTGATCCCTTCGGTCCTGTGCACTGTTCTTTTGAGACTGTCTATCACTGGCTTGGAACTGGCCAAGTAGGCTCCGCTGGCTGGGCAGTGAGCCTCGGGGACCCACCCGTCTCCGCCTCCCTGGAGGTGGGTTACAAGTGTATACCACTGTGCTTGGCTTCTAGGGATGGACCGAGCCATCGTCCTGGGGCCGTTGGGACCGAATGTTGCCAGATGCTTTTCCTGAATCTATGGAGATGGGGACACTGTCTCCCCTTTAGTCCTGTCACGATGGTAACGCAGGATGACCTCAAAGGGGTGTTAAGCCAGTGCACTTGATGTCCTGAGACTTTGACAGTTTTATTGTAAAAAATCCTTATCTGTTTGTTGGTGTCAACATGGCGATGGTCTCATAGATGGGTTCTCTCCTCAATGCATTCTGAAAGAATTGTGTGTGCATGTATTCTTTTTTATTATGGCTCTCATGTAACCCAGGTTGGCGCTGAGCTCACATGTAGCTGAGGATGACCTTGAACTTCTGATCCTCCTGTCTCACCTCCCAAGTGTAGGGATTACAGGCATGTATGAGTATACCACCATACATGTTTTCTTATCTAGTGGTTTTTTTTGTTGTTTTTTGTTTGTTTGTTTGTTTGTTTTTCTCTTTCGGTGCTGGGCACCAAATCCAGGGCCTTACCTGTGCTAGACAAGTACTTTAGTATGAGCTACATTCCCAGCCCTAAGAAAATTTGGATTTTAATGTTGTTTGTATTTTAAGTGTTTGATAGAATTCACCAGTAAAGCTGCTGAGATGCCTTGGTTGGTGTGACTTTGTAGGGCGGGCTGGAGAAATGGCCCAGTGGTTAAGAACATGTTCTGCTCTTCCAGAGGACCCAAGTTCTGTTCCCAGCACCCATGCAGGTAGTTCCCAACCGCCTGTAACTCCTTCTCCAGGGGTTCCAGCGCCCTCTGTTGACCACCTTGGGCACTTGCACTCACTTACACACACACACACACACACACACACACACACACAACTAAAATAAGTTTTAAAAATTATGACTTTGGTCATTTAACAGACAATGTGATTCAGAATTTCTTTTTCTTGTGTCAGCTTTACTGACTTGTTTTTCATAAATTTGTCTAAATCATACAAGCTGTAGACTCACACTACTCCCAAGAGTCTCATTTTCTTCTAATTTTTTGAAGAATCTTTTGTGGTCCTTCCTTCCTGAAACTGACAGTCTCTTTCTGTTGAGTCCTTCTTTTAATAGTTCAGCTGTTAGTTTAGTAATTTATTGATCTGTTCTAAGAATCAGTGTCTAGTATTTTCTTTGTGTGCATGTGGTATATGCATGTATGTTCAGTTGTGTACACAGGTGTGCGCACCGGTGCATGCATGTGTAGAGGCCAGAGTCAGGTGTCTTCTCCTTCCTCCATCCCCCCTCTCTCTCTCCTTTCCCCTCTCTATTCCCCCCCACCATGAGGGTCTCTAGCCCTGGCTTGCCTGGAGCTTGCTATGAAGACCAGGCTGGCTTCCAGCTAAGAGATCCACCGGCCTCTGCCTCTTGAGTGCTGTAATTAACGATCTCCCCACCACTCCCAATCCCCTCTCTCATCCCTGGACCTAGAGCTCCCCATGTCGGCTAAACTGGCTGATCAGCAAGAATCTGCTGTTCTGCTTCTTCAGATCTGGGGTTACAGATGTGCATGCTGCACCCAGCGTTTTACATGGGTTCAAGGGATTCAAACTCAGGTTTTCACACTTGCACATTAGCCACTGAGATATAGTTTGGCCCCTAATGTTTAATATTTTCTAATAGCCATTTAAATTAAATTGTTTCTATTTTTGCATCATGTTTTATTTTAGTTATTTGATATATTGTCTTAGGGTTACTGTTGCTGTGATGAAACACCATGACCAAAGAAAATTGGGGAGGAAAGGGTTTATTTGGCTTACACTTCCCATCTAAGGAAGTCAGGGCAGGAACTCAAACAGAGCAGGAACCTGGATGCAGGAGCTGGTGCAGAGGCCATGGATGGGTACTGCTTACTGGCTTGTTCCTCTTGGCTTGCTTAGCCTGCTTTCTTATAGAACTGAGAACCACCAGCTCAGGGATGGCACCACCCACAATGGACTGGGTCCTCCCCTATCAATTACTAATTAAAAAAACACCCTGCGGGCTTGCCTATAGCCTGATCTTATGGAGGCATTTTCTTTCTTTCTTTTCTTTTTCTTTCTTTTTTTTTTTAAAGATTTATTTATTTATTATGTATACAGTGTTCTATCTGCATATACACCTGCAGGTCAGAAGAGGGCACCAGATCTCATTACAGATGGTTGTGAGCCACTATGTGGTTGCTGGGAATTGAACTCAGGACCTCTGGAAGAACAACCAGTGCTCTTAACCTCTGAGCCATCTCTCCAGCCCTGGAGGCATTTTCTTAATTGAGGCTCCTGCCTCTAATGACTCCAGCTTGTATCAAATTAACATAAAACTAGCTAGTACATATATGTACATTTAATATTGTATCTTCTTGATGAATCAATGTTCTTTTTTTTTTTCAAACATTTGTTTATTTTGTGTGCATGTATGCCACAGTGTGCATATGTAGGTCAGAGGACAACTTGTGGTAGTCAGTTTTCTCCATCTACCATATGGCTTCTCAGGGATTTAACTCAGGTAAGGCTTGGCAGCAGGCACCTTTACCTGCTGAGCCATCTCCTTGGTCCTCAAACAACCTTCTCATGTTATAGGTGTGTTTCTTTATTTTCAATAATGCTCGTTGTTTGAAGTTTATTTCACCTTGATTGGTATAGTGTCTTCAGCTTTCACACAATAAAAGTATGATGGATTTATGCTGTGGAACAATCCTTTTGTACACTATGAATATGTATTACTCTCATTGGTTAATAAAAAGCTAACAGGCTGGTAGCTGGGCAGGAAGTTAGGTGGGAAAGCCAAACTGAGAATGATGGGAAGAAGGAAGACGGAGTCAGGAGAGTTGGGGAAGACGCAAGCCAGCCACTGGCAAGCAGGACATGTAGAAAATGAGTTAACAAGCCATGAGCCACATGGCAAAGCATAAATAGAAACATGGGTTAATTTAAATGTGAGAGTTAGCTAGTAACAAGCCTGAGCTATTGGCCGAGCATTTATAAGTAATATTAAGCCTCCAAGTCAATTATTTGGGAAGTGGCTGCCAGTTATTTGGGAACAGGGCAGGAGAGAAACATTTGTCTACAGATATATTTTTCCATCCTTTTATTTTTAAATCTACTTGTATTTTTGTTTGTTTGTTTGTTTTTGAGACATTGTTTCTGGGTAGCCCTGGCTGTCCTGGAACTCACACTGAAGAACAGACTGGCCTCAAACTCACAGAGATCCTCCTGCCTCTGCTTCCCAAGTGCTGAGAGTAAAAGCATTCACCACTACTGCTCAGCTTCTATTTGTGGGTTTGTTTGTTTGTTTTGTTTTTTCAAGACAGGGTTTCTCTGTGTAGCTTTGGAGCCTGTCCTGGAACTCACTCTGTAGACCAGGCTGGCCTCAAACTCATAGAGATCCACCTGCCTCTGCCTCTCAAGTGCTGGGATTAAAGGCGTATGCCACCACCCACTGGCTTCTGTTTGTATTTTTATATTTAAAATGTGTCTATTGTGAAGAGTACAAATTTGGATCTCACTTTCTTAATTTAGTCTGATAATCTTCACCTGCTCATTAGAGTTTATTCCATTTACATTTAATGTAATATTTATATAATTGTGTTCAAGTCTATAATACAGCATTTTTGGTTGTTTTTTAATAACTTATTTTTATTTTATGTGCATTGGTATTTTGCCTGCATGTCTGTGTGAGGGTTTGGATCCCCTGGAACTAGAGTTATAGACAGTTCTGAGCTGCCATGTGGGTTCTAGGAATTGAACCCAGGTTCCCTGGAAGAGCAGCCAGTGCTCTTAACCACTGAGCCATTTCTCCAGCCCAATACAGCAATTTTAAAATTAGTTCCACATTTCCTGTTTCTTTTCTTCCCCTTTGAGTTGTCTTTTGGGTAAATCAAGTATTTATATCTGATCTATCATTTTTGGTGATTTTTAAAACTATGATTTATTTTTCTTTTTGTTTATGTGTATATGTGTGTCTGCATAAATGTATCCCACGTGTGTGTGGATATCAAGGAGGCCAGAAGACAGTATCAGATCCCCTGGAGCTATAGTTATAGGTGACTGTGAGCTCCTAGACTTGGGTGCTAGGAGTTGAGCTGAACTCTGGGCCTCTGGAAGAGCAGTAAGTGATCCCAAGTCTTCTCTCCAGCTCCTTTCATGGTATCTTAGTCACTAACCTTCCTGTCTGTGTCACAGTCTCCCTTGAAATGATGTCTGTCCTATAATGTGACACCCTAACGATGTGCTTCTGTTTATTCAGTCTTTGTTTTGTGGGCATCTATTTAGCTTCTATGTTCGTTATAAACACCAGAGCATTCTTGACATTCTTTTTGGCTTTATTTTAAACAATCAGTTGTCTAAAGAAATTAATAAATTAAAGCTTTTCACCCACATTCTTACCATTTTTAGTGTCTTTAATTTTTTCTTCTATGCATGTGTTTCTGTCTGCTTTCATTTCCATTTAGCCTGGAAACGTTCTGTAGTCTGCTGACAGCAGGCTCCTGCAGGTTCTGGTTATCTGAAAGCATTTTCATTTCATTGGATTTTGGAATTGTATTCATTCATTCTAATACATATGTATGTATATATGAGGGCTTTTGCCTCAATATATGTCTTATTGTATGTTCTGCCCCCACATGTGTTCCTGGCACCTGCAGAGGCCAGAAGAGGGTTTCAGTTCCCCTGGAACTGGAGTTATAGATGGTTATGAGCTGATGTGTTTGCTGGGAACTGAAACTAGGTTTCTGGAAAGCAGTCACCTGCTGAACAGTTCTCTAGCCCCTCATTGGTATTTTTTGAGTCAAGGTCTTTGCTAACTAGCCCAGGCTGGCCTGGAACTCACAGAAATCTGCCTCCCTCTGCTTCCTGAGCACTGGGACTAAAGGTGGGCTCAAGCCTGGCTTTCTTGGGGATTGTTTATCTTATTTCATGGGTTGGTATTTTTCTATCAGCCCGGAAAAAACACGTGTCTTGAGATACAGTTTTCCATCCATTTGTGTCCTTTTCGTTTAGAACTCTAGTTACATATAACTTAGATTGCTTGATGCTGCCCTAGAGGTCTGTTTTTCAGCCTGTCTCGACTTCAGTGTTCGTCATTTGTAGAAATCTATTTTCAAGTTCATTGAACTTTTCTTCTGTTGTGTGGTCTGTTGTCATGTCTACCAGGTAGGTTTTTTAACTTGGAATGATTTTACTTCTAGAATTTGTGTTTGTAAAGGTTTTTGTTTCCTAGGTGTTTGTTCATTGTTTGTATATTTTCCTTTAAATCCAAAGGGGTATCTTTATGATAGCTCTTTTTTAAAAAAGCGTTGGTGTTTGCTCCTTCTCACCTTCTTGTTCTCACCTGCCGGCCCTCTGGCTCTGAATCTCCTGGTGTGGGTCACCCAGTGTTCTACAGTTTCCGATCCAGCCACTTGTCACTCTGTATTAAACATTGTGGCTTTGCCTGCTTTCTGTTCCCCTCCCCCTTCCTGCTAGCTACAGCTGTTGCTTCTTTTCCTCTCCTGATGCTGTTCCCTACTTCCCGGGTTTTGTTATTTTCTAACCTGGGGTTGGCTAGGAAACCATTTAATCTAACTTGTTATCGTGATAGATAAGGGCAAGCAGACAGACCTCTAATGACTCTCGATCAAGGACAGCTCATAGCACAGTGTGGTATTTAAAGCACCTTGTCGATTGATTGATTGATGTGTGTGTGTGTGTGTGTGTGTGTGTGTGTGTGTGTGTGTGTGTGATATAATTTTTCGGTTGAAACTGTGACTGAACAGTGATGGGATTCTGGAAAGGGCTTCTGGCTTCTGATTGATCACATCTTAAATTATTTGTGCTTTTTTTTTTTTTTCACCTCTTCTTGTGTTAAGAGAGATAGATGTGTTAGTGGTCCACAGTGTTCCCGCCGACATTACTGTGACTTGCCTCTCAGGGTCTCGTAAACAGTCAGATACTTTCTTGGGCTCCTTACCTTAAGCATAATGATTACCTTTGAGACTTGGTTTATAAATCTCCACATTAAAAAAGAAAGTGAGGAACAGAGGGAGGGAGCCAGGCAGGAAGGAAGGAAGGAAGGAAGGAAGGAAGGAAGGAAGGAAGGAAGGAAAGTTCACATAAGCTCAGTTGCTGAGTTACTGAGGGATTTCCATGGTGTGTTCTGCGAGGTCTGATCCCCTCTCTCCTCATTCTCGAAGGTTCCTGATGAAGCAGATATCATATATCTGAGCGTTTCTATTGTTGTGATAAAACACTGAACAAAGTGTTCATTTCAGCTCACAACTCTCAGGTCACACTCCATCACTGAGGGAAGTCAGGGCAGGAACCTGGAGACAGACCCTGAAGCAGACAGCCATAGAGGAGTGCTGCTTACTCGCTAGCTCTTCAGGGCTGGCTCAGCAGCTTCCTTGTTTACTCCTGAGCAGGGATGGTACCACCCACAATGGACACATCATTAACCAAGACAGCACCCCAAAGACTTGCCTACAGAACAGTATTATGGAGTCATTTTTTTCGATTGAGGTTCCCTCTTCCCCAGGGAACTGGCTTGTATCAAGTTGATAGAAATGTAGTCGGCACTATATATCCCCACACAACCTGCCTTTAGTTTTGGGAAGGGGGAGGTGTTGAGTCTGAGCCCCGAGTCTCTTATTGAAGATCTCTCTCCCTTGCCCGACCCCTGGGATGGGCTTTTCAGAGGTTGAACCTTGACCTTGCCGGTAAGTGCTAACTTCCAGGAAGGCATTCCAGCCCTTGTTTTCTTGTGTGTGTGCTCTTGACCTCAATCACAGTCCTCCATCCCTCCAGCTCTCCACAAGCTGCCCCCCCAATGTGTGTCCCTTGCCTTACAGACCTCTGGAGTGGCCTTGGGTTTTAATGATAAGAAACAGTGGGAAATAAAGGCTTTCATTCCTTCCTTTCAGAAGTAGACCTTTTTAAACACAGCAAGTACAATATATAAGCGATTTTGCTACCTCATCATGCAAGGAAACCCTTTATAAAAGAGACACTCCTGTTTTGGCTGGAAAAACAGCAGCTCAGTCTGGAGACTCCAGCAGCTTGCAGCCCCGGCCTCCTGGGACTGTAGTTGGGAATGGGTGGGGCACGCATTGCTCTTGGGCTGGCACTGTGTAGGCGCCTCCCCATACTCATGTCTTGTTATTCTTCTAGCAGGCTACCAGAGTGGCATCCACCCAGATGGAGTGGACAGAGGCGGACGTTGTAGGTTTCCTATGATGGTTCGTTGCGGGGGTTCCCTGTGCTCAGTGGAAAGGGCTTTTAGGCTTGGTGTCGGGAATGAACAGGAGTCGTCTTCTGGGAACTTGAGGTCTACTTGAATGCAGGACAAAGAAGGATGCTGAGGGCTGGTGCTTTGGCTCAGTGGGTAAAAGCTGTTCATCTCTCTGCACGAGCCTGAGGACCTGAATTCCATCCCTGGGTTTCTGGATCCCACTGTAGGAGAGGACCAACTCCTAAAGGTTGTCTTCTGACCTCCACACCTCTGTGCAGGTGTGCATGTGCACACATTATATACAGAGATGCAATAATAATAAATAACATTAAAATTTTAAAAAGAGGGAGTTTTGACTTAGTACCACCCATGCATGTAAGAATCCTCAGGGCAGGGATGGAACTGTTAAGAGCACTGCTGCTCTTCCAGAGAACCCGGGTTCAATTCCCAGCACCCACATGGCAGCTCACAACTGCCTGTAACTCAAGTTCCAGGAGATCTGACACCCTCTTCTGACTTCTGAGGGCATTGCATGAATGTGGTACTTATACATGAAGGCAAAACACCAATACACATGAAAATAAAGTTAAGCTGAGCAGTGGTGGTGCACGACTTTGATCTCAGCTCTTGGGCGGCAGAGGCAGGTGGGTCTCTGGGAGTCTGAGGCCAGCTTGGTCTCTACAGAGTGAGTTCCAGGACAGCCAGAAACTCTGTCTCGAAAAACTAAAAAACTAAAAATTAAATTAAAAATAAAAATAATCTTTAAGTAGTCTGCTTTGAAGAAAGGGAGCAGGCTGAACGATGCTAATCCAGAACAGTCAGCTCATATTTTCCCCGTTTGTGGTGTTCGGAACAGAGCCCTGGCATCCCATTAAGAGTTGAGCTGATCCATTCAACAGACTGTGATATTTAGAGCAAGGACTATAATCCTGGCTCCTCCTTGACAGGACCCCGAGAGCAGGCAACAGTAGGTTTTCATTGTGTTGTGTAGACCCAGACATTGTCTTCTGGCTTCAGGATTGACTTTCTCATGACATCATCTGAAAGCCATGGTGGTAGTTTTAGAAGGCGAGTTTTTACTTTGGATGAGACACGGTAGAAATGTCATATTCTTAGGTATTCAAGAGAATTCGTCGTCTGAGTCTTGAGTGCAGGGCTTCTGGTCTTTATTGCCTTCCAGAATCTCATGTAGGCTTTTGGTAGATGCTACTGCGACTTCCTTTTATGAAATCAGAAGTGCAGACGTAATTGATCCGGGTGGAGCATGAGGCACTGGCCCTCTAGTCACTTCCCAGGTGGGTCTGAGGCGCACCAGGCGTCTCTGCTCTGAGGTTGTTTTCAGTCTAGGCACTCTCTCCTTTTGAAGAAGAGTTCTCTTTTCCTTATTTAAGGGAGATGCTGGAAATTGTCTATATGTCAGAGTCGCACTGGGATTGGATGAGGGAAAAGCTGGGGCAAAGACTCCATAAAAAACAAATTTTCCTGAGCTGAGAGTACATGCCATTCCCTTGATCTCACAGATTCATTAAAACTTTAAGAAAAAGGTTGAAAATACACAGTTCGTGGAGTCTCGTCTGCACAGCGGGCTTAAAGGAAGGGCAAAGGCGAGCCCCTGGCTTCATGGAGCTTTATAGAACAATATTGTCACAGGCGCAGGTCACTTCCTCACACAAACAGATGCCCAGAGGCAGAGAAGCATTGCTTAGCTGTGTAAATATTTGCCTGTCCCACCTAAATCAATCTCTCTCTCTCTCTCTCTCTCTCTCTCTCTCTCTGTGTATGTGTGTGTGTGTGTGGTGTGTGTGTGTTGGGGGCTCGGGGAGCAGGCAGGATAAACCGCCGTGATGAAAATATGTGCTTGTCCAGGAGCAGTGCTCACAGCGGGCCATTGCCTACCCTCCCGCTGTGGCCTCTGATGCTTTCTGATGGGCAGCACAGTCTCTGGACACTGCTTCTTGGCCCTCTGGAGAGCCCGTGGTCAGCAGGGCAGCTTGCTGTCTATAAAATCCAGTAACTGATGGACTGCAGGGGTGGGGACACAGAGTGGAAGCCGCCCCTGGGTCTGCTGCTACCTCACTTTTACCAAGCTGGGTGTGACCTCCCCTGAGCCCAGCTGCCCCGGGTGAAACACCCCGGCTGCTGAGGCTACCTGTGGTGGAAGCCACCAGGGGTTGAGGATGTGCCACCACTGGGCTGGGGAGTGGCGCTTGTTGCCATGCCTGATAACCTGAGTGTGATCCCTGGGACCCGAATGGCATCGGGAGAGAGCCCAACTCCCACGAGTTGTCACGGCGCGAGGGACCCCATCTACTTCTTCTCAAATAAATCTGGTGCAAAACAATTTAAAACAAAGAATGTACTGTTGCTTTCTGGAAGCATTCTCTCCAGGGCCTCAGGATGGTGGCTTACAGATCTCCATGTCTGTGTAAGAAATCTGTATCCTCAGCCTCCAGCCGGTCTCCAATCTTCCTTCATTCTGTCTCCAGTATTTATTTCTAGCAAATTCCTTGGCTCATGCAGCATATAAAAGCACGTCTCATTTGTCCCTCCCTGATTTCCTTCTAGCTTGGGGTGGGGAGGATGGACATTCAGCTCAGGAGCACCGGTGGAGAGTCAGGCTTCAGAGGAGAATTCTCTGTTGTTAAATCTCGCATTAAGCCGTGCTTACTCGGGGACTGCTGGCTGCAGGAAGCGGTGACGGTGTCTTGGCAGATGGCCGTGCCCGTGGTTTCCTGGAGGCCTATGTGGGAGACGATTGTTTGTATATTGGTTTTCATTTATGTGTTGGTCTTATTTTCATCTTCCCGAGGTACCCAGATGCTATAGTGATAGATTGATTGGAAACGACTCATTTGTCAGGGTTCCGTGGGGGACGCAGGTTCCTTGCTCATGTGCAGTGGAGTCTAAAATGTTTAATTAGATGCTGGAGCTTTTCTGCCTGGGTCCGTCTCCGCCGGTTCTCCCAGGTGGGTGCCGTTCCTTAAGTGGGAGAGGGACTGGAGGCCTCTGGGCTCAGCCTGCTCTCCCTTCATCCCTTCATTTTTTTTCTCGGCAATGCAGTCCTTTTAAATGCTGCTGTTTGTGCATTTCCCCCGCTATCACAGTTACCCTAAAAACTGCCCTCCCGTGGCTGCTGGAATTGGCAGAGCTGATCTGTGTTGCCAAGCAGGTCAGACCCAGACCTTTTCTGGATGGATGTGCTTGAGCTGATGGTGAGAGGAATGTTAACTGCCTTCAGTCCCTTTCTGCTTCAACTTTTCCTGGAACTGACCTCATTCAGCCCCAGGCACGAAGACGTGAAGGTGTGGTTTCACCTCCACCGTGTAGAATATGTAGGTTGTGTGCAGCCGCAGGCTTACAATGGTAGCACCATGGAGGTACCATATGCACATAGGCAGAGGACTGGACAAGCTGAGGGCTGAGGCAGAGTGGCATTTGGGGCAATATGGGCAGTGCTGGGAGTGGTGGGCTTGTAGAGGTGAAGCTGGGGTTGCTGGATTGTGGGAGAGGTTGGTAGGGATGACTATGGGGGGGTGATATTTGGTATAGCCAAGGTTTCTGCCTGGTGAGGTGAGATGAGGCTAATTCTAGACACACTAAATGTGAGAGGCTTGTGAAATGGAAGCGGCCCTTTACCCTGGGTGGCTGGAGACAGGGATTTGGAATTGGTTGCAGTGAGGTTGCAGAAGTCATTGTATAGTGTGCCAGGGGTCAAAGGCTTCCCTGCAAAGACGTCGGAGGAGCACCTGAACCACAGGGCAGGGGCCAATGCTTTTGGGAGCACCAATACTTAGAAGACAAGCCAGCAGCTGGAGAAGTGGCTTAGAAGGTAAGATCCCTTGCTGCTCGTCAGAGGACTGGAGTTCCATTCCCGGTACCCATGTTGTGAGGCTCACAAATGTGTAACTCCAGCTCAGGAGATTCAGTGTCTCCTCTGGCCTCCACCAGTGTCTGCACACATATGGCACACGCACATTCAGACACTCTTATATCCACAAGTAAAAGTTAAAAAATCTTAAAAGAAAAGAGAGAGCGGAGCCTTGGGTTTTTCCTCAGTTCAGCCAGCCAGCATTTCTCAGCTGTGTGAAGAGCCTGCCCGCCCTTGGTTCTTCCACCTCACCTCTCTCCTGCCTTACTGAAGACAGACCTCGGCTGTCATCGAATCCAGCCTTCCTTCCTGGCTTTCATTAAGGACTGAGAACCATTTGCTGGTAGGATGTCAGGATCCACCGTCGGGACTCTGCAGAGAAGAGCTGGGTACCTGAGTTCTCTGCTTTCCAGACTCCTACTAAGGACAGTCATGGGACCATTCTGCTGGGCTGCTGCCGAGCCAGCCACTACAGTCTGCTCCTTGTTTGTTTGGCATGGTTTTCTTGAGATAAGGTTTCCTGTAACCCAACCTGGCTCTGAACTAGCTACATAGACAAGGCTGGCCTTGAACTCCTGATCCTCCTGCCAAGGGCTGGGGCTCCATGTGGGCACCACTGCACCTGGTTGTTTATATTTTTTTGAGACAGGGTCTTGCTATGTAACTAGGCTGGCCTAGAACCCATGACCCACCTGCCTTCTCTCTCTTCCAGGTGTTGGGATTGCAGGCCTCTTCCACCTTGCTTGCCCTCTGTGGCCGAAAGTGCAGAGCCAGGCCTCCCCCTTTTTGGGAAATGGGGTGTACACGTCTATGGCCTGTTGACGCACAGGAGAAGGGAGGAAGCCATGTGTAGCGGGAGTGTGTAGCTTCATCTCCATTGTGGTCCCGGAGAAGAGGCCATAAAAGAGCAAAGATTAGTCTCACAAGCTGGTGGCAGCCGAGTAGATGCCATCAGATTCTTCCCAGCCGGTGTCTGGAGCCCTCCGTGGTGTATGTATACTCTTTCACTGGAGAGCCTTATTTGACGAAGGGCTTACTTCCAGGATATATCACCCAAAGGATGCCTCCTTCCTCAGGGAGGTCACTCTCACAGGTTCCCCACAGACTCAGAGGTCGCCTGGCTTCCTGAGTCTGGCCTGGGTGTGAAGATAGGCTCCTGGGTTGGGGGATGGCTAAAGGAAACGCAAGACCTCTGCTGCCACACGCCCCTGCGTACACGTTCAAGAAGTTCGCTTTTCCATCACGCTCGCCCAGATCATTCGGTCTTTAGTGGTTGAGGCATCTTGGAGTCTGAATGCTAACCCTGCGCTGGTTCCCCTGGGTGTGGGGTGAGACCAGGCCAGCGTTAGTCAATTCCAGTTTATTACTGCAGAAATGAGAAGTGACTCTCTGGTTGCTGTGCTGCTCCCCGCTGGTGTTAGGTTGTCCAGGTCCCTCAAAGAGGTGTCCTCTGAGGGTCCACGCTGGCAGAGGATCCTGGAGCCATTTCACCAGCCAAATCGAAAAGCACATGACTTTTTGACCCTATACCTTGTTACTTCCTCAGACCCGAACACTCAGCCAATGCCTACCACACAGTCCCAGGCTGCTTGGGACCAACATGCACTTCCTCGTAATCCTGGGCTTTGTGGGGTCCAGACTTGCTTTAGTTGAGGCTGCACATGTGTCTGGATAGCACTAGGGGACTGCAGGCTGCTGAGTGAGGTGTCTTGTGTGTATATCTGCATGTGTGTATGTGCATGCCTGTGTAGGTGTGCATCTGCACATGTGTGTGTATGTGTGTGTGTGTATTCATGAGTGTGAGTCAGAAGACAACCTTAGATGTCTGTCTTTGCCTTCTAACTTCTTCGAGACAGGGTTTCCTTATTGTTTTTAGGCTGCCTATGCCTCAAGTTTCTGCATGGCCCTCAAGTTTCTGGAGCCTCTCCCGACCCTGCCTGCTGTCCGCTGGTAGGAGTGCTGGGGTTTCCGACCCCAGTGCTTTGGGTCTGACTTTTATATCGCTTTTAGGGATTCAAACTTACCCACCGAGCCATCTCCCCACCCCAGCCCCTTTTTTGCTTCTTTTTGGTGACTCCTTTGGGACAGTAAAAACCAAGGTCTAGTTTGAGTGAGGAGAAAGTAAAGAATGAAGAGATTGGACGGAGCTGGCAGGCACACACGCAAATCAGGGCAAGGGAAGGACCTGAAAGACTGACACCAGGACCTCTGAGGCCGAGGAAGGTGCTGCTGCGGGGCTGTTCTCTTAGCTATCACTTGACCAGCAGCTCCTAGGGACACCTGGGATCAGGCCATCAGCAGCAGCCCTGGCTCAGTTCAGTAGTGCTAGCTTGGGAGTCTGTTGCTGTCCCTAGGCCTGAGAGACCAGGGGGCACCTGACAGAGTCCTCCTTTGGGACCCATGAACACTGGCAACAGTGCCCTAGAAACAGGGCTGGGGTTCAGCCATGTATGGGTTTTCAGACATTGTTCTGTGTCCTCCTCCTCCTCCTCGTTGTCACAGGAAGCGCGTTCCCATTGTACAAATGGAGGCTTAGAAAGAACACAGTCCCACCAGGAGGGAGACAGAACCAGGGCATGGATCTGGGCTTCCTGGCTTCTGCAATTCTTTTTGCTGTGCACGCTTCCTGGGCCACTTCACAGGTCTGAGACCTGTGGTCATCTCTCCCTGCACTCTCTCTGTCAGAACAGAGGAAGGTCTCAGGCTCATGAGGAATCAGGAGCAGGGTAGGATCTGGGCCATCTCTGACTCTTGAGCCGCCAGCTTTCTCTGTCCCCAGGCTCTGGTCAGATGGGAGATGGATCTGCTTTTCCTGGTCTGCTGAAGCCATCTTGACCCCTGGCTGTGCCCCCATCTGTCCATGCCCCTTTGTGGACAGCAGGCCTCCCAAAGAGATGAGCCCTCATCTGAACTCTGCCCAGATTTTTCGAGTCACGCTCGGCGTTTGATGAGGCACATCTAGCGTCCCTGCTTTGAGCAAATGGTAAACTCTACTTGAGGGCAACATTCAATTATGAAATCTATTTCTCTTGCCACATTAAAAAAAAAAAAGTCTCCTAATGTGCCTTTGTGCATACACAGATTTAGTGACACATCACTAAATGTGTATTCGGTTGCCATGGAGACGTCTCTCTTCTAACATGGCATTCTAACAGTGTAGCGAAAGGGAAGTTTTCTTTGTAAAGAGAAGCGGAGCAGAACTTGGTTAATTGTCATCACACTAATCCCCAAACTGTCAATCTTCCCTGACTACCTGTCTCCTCCCCCGGCCGCAACTTCGCAGTGAAATCCAAATCAGCACACGGGGCTGGGTCCCCTCCTCCACTTCCCCAGAAATTTCACAAGTATCCACCCCACCCCCATGCCCCTGTGCCAAGCACATACCTGGAAGGAGCCCAGGTCTTCTTGATTTGAGTTCTCACCTGGAGACACACACACACACACACACACACACACCGGCCACTCAGACACTCGAGGCTCTAAAGGACTCTTGGTACCATTTCTTTGTAGAAAGGGCGGGCTGAGTAGGTAGGGCTCCTGCGACCCCCTGTGATCTCCACTGGGGACTCCGAGTGTCAGTTTTTGTCATCACGAGAAGCTCGTAGCATGGTGTCATAGAAGATGTGCCGATTTCATGGCACCTTTTGAATATCAGAAGTCCCAAGTCATTTTCTTAGTAGTGTGAATCCACAGGATGTGGAGAGAGAGGGGAAAGGCCCCCGGAGACCTGAGTCGGCCCTCACCCCCAGGTCTCTGATCTTGCTGGCTTTTCTAGGATCTGATCCTGTGTTTTCACCTGTCTTGACAGGCTTAACTGATCCATTCTGTGTGCAAAGACATCCTTGAAGTTCTGGGCTTTACCAGTGACTTCTGTGGTTTATACTGGCTGCTCTGTTGACCGGGACATTGGGCTACACTGTCCTCTTGTCTGGGTGTAGGGTGCAGTAGCTCTCATTACTGGTACGAAAGTTCAAGTTTGAGAGTCTTATTAGGTTTACAATCAAGAGTTAGTCTTAGGACTTGAGGCCACTTGACTTACACTGTGTTTTCCTTTCCTGGCATCCGGGCTGGAGGATCTCTTGGCTGAGAGTGACTGCTTTCTGTAACAAGATTCTGTCAGGCTGGAGAGGCCCAGAGTCAAGAGGGCCCTCTGACTTGCTCTCTCCGAGGAGAGATCATGAGCTCTTCCACAAGCTCAGGGCAGCCAGGAGGCAGCTTCAGGAGGTGGCCTGCCTCTACATGTGGAGGTCAGAGGGCAGCCTTGGCACTGTCCACCTTCTCCTCTCAGAGATCAGACCTGGAGCTCACCAAGTAGGTTAGACTGGCCAGCAAGGAGCCCCCTAAGTCTGTCCATTTTTCCTTCCTAGTTCTAGGATTCCAAGTGTGAGTAAGCTGACTTTTTCTTGCTAGAAAATCTTTAGCTACTCCTGGTTCAGCTGTGTGGTCAAAGTCATGGGACACAACCAGCTCTTTATATTTCTGTCTGTCTGCCTGCCTGTCTCTCTCTCTCTCTCTCTCTCTCTCTCTCTCTCTATATCTATATATATATATATATACATATATATATATATATATATATATATATATAATATTTTCCCCCCACTTTTTGAGACATCTAACTATGTAGCCCTGGCCAGCCTAGAATTTGCTATGTAGACCAGTCTGGCCTTGAACTCATAGAGACCTGCCCATCTCTTAAGTGGTTGGATTGAAGGTGTACACCACTGTGCTTGGCCCCAGAACTGGCTTTTGATGTTAAAGGTGGGGTCATAAATGCTGGATGCCTCCATGTGTACACATTTGTGTCCCTGATGGAGTCCTGGGGTTTCCAAATCCCAGGGGCATGTGGGTTTTTCATCTGTTGTTTAATCTCCTGCCTTCAAGGGATTGAGGAGGCACCAAGATCAGGCTGGAGCATGACCTAATGGAATTTACAAGATTAAAAGCGGAAGGGGGTTGGAACCTTTAGTTACCAAATCAGTGCCTGGTGCTCCCTTTGTGGAGTCTTTGTGTTTTGTTTATTCAAGACAGGGTTTCTCTGTGTAACAGTCCTGGCTGTCCTGGAACACAGTTTGTAGACTAGGCTGGCCTCGAACTCACTGAGATCTGCCTGCCTCTGCCTTCCAAGTGCTGGGATTAAAGGCATGTGCCACCACTGCCTGGCTTTTGTGGAGTCCTGTAAGGGACATTTATTGCCTGCAGGCTACCACACTCCTGACTTCTTACAAGTGTTTGTTGCCTCCTGGTAGCTCTGAGCTTGTGAAAGGGCTCACGACTGTAGTGTGCTTTTTCATCTGGATTGCCAGCCTGCAAATAACAACACTTATTAATTATGAAAGCTTGGCCTATAGCTTAGGCTTGTTTCTAACTAGCTCTTATAACTTAAATTAACCCATTTGTATTAATCTACGTTCTATCATATGGTGTTAGCTCTCTTCTGTCTTGTATCTTCTGTTTCCTCTCGTGTCTTCTGGCCTCTCCTCTGTGCCTCAATTATCTCCTCCTACTTCTCTTTCTGCCCAGAAGTCCACCTATACCTCCTGCCTAGCTGTTGGCCATTCAAGTCTTTATTAGACCAATCATAGCAATATATCTTCACAGAGTGCACAAATATCCCAGAACACATGACTTCTTCTCAAAGAAACCAAGTCAAGAGGCCTTGATTCTGGGCTCTCCAGGCCTGACAGAATCGACCCTCTGGCAAGAAACCGACCTTTAACAATGGCGAGCACTCCTGTGGGATGATACGATATGGAACTTACCTCTCACATGCCGCCTTCTTCCTGCCATCTGAGGCTGATAAATCTCCCTGGCATGGATATTTGAATGGCTGTTAGGAGAGCCGCTGCCCCCATTTCGCTCTTGGCTTGTTCTAGTAAATATCAATTTAGTCCTTATAGAAGGAAAATAAAGGAGACTTGCTTGTCTCCTTAATCCACAAACCCTGTAATTCTCACCTGGAAAATCTGACTCTCCTATTTCAAATCGCTTTTAATGGCAAAGGCTGAAGGGGGCTTTATTGTTCTTACCCAAGCTTATGTTTACACTCCCTCCTTTCTCACACAATGTACATTCAGTAAATAACAAATTCCTTCCCGGAACACTGGAGGGGCCGGCTTGGGGGGGCGGGGAGAGAAGCTTGAAGCTGGGCATGGGAAAGAGTCCCACCATGGAGCCCAGGAGGGGTCCACCAACTACCCAGCAGACGTTCTGAAGAATTGGGCTTAGCTGCTGCTGAATTCTGAGATTCCTTCCCATCTTTGTGTCTGTCCCTGAGGGAGGTGGACAGATGAGCCCTTGCTAGAGACTATAGACAGGGAACAGCTGATCTGTGCAGAAAGCTGCTCCCCAGTGAGAGGTGGGGGTGTTCTCAGCTCTGTGAGGCCCCATCCCTGAGCTCACCTGCTTCTTGGGTTGGACTCAAAGCCTGACTTTCAGCTCCCTGACTTGTTCCTAGGGTCTGGGGCAGCTGATCTTAGCTGCTTGCTGCTCTGCAAAGGCTGTGAACCAGTTGGGTTCCCGCCCCACATCTGCCCCTTCTTCTTCTTGAGCAACCCCCTCCCCGCAACAGATGGGAGAGGACAGACCAGCATTACCAACTACAATGCCTCTGAGAAGTCCTCAGGTCACAGATGGACTGTAATAATAGCTCTGACTCCGACCAGAGGTCTCACGTCCAAAAAGAAATAAGACGCTCCCCATGGGGGACGGCTACACTTTGGAGTTAGATGGGTTTCAGGACTTTTCCTAGAACGGATGGGTTGTGCTTCTGGAAATGGAGCTAAGTCCTGTCTGAGTATTAGCCACATGCACGCTACACTAGCATGCTAGCTGCTTCACAAGCTGGAATGGAGACGTTGCTTCCTGCCTGGGGGAATGGTGACGTTGCTTCCTGCCTGGGGGAGAGAGACAACCTGAGCAGGGACTCCTGAAGGGCTCGGGAACCAGCAGGCCACGTTGTCATACGGCAGCACCCACTCAAGGCCACATGCTTGCTTTCTGACTGGCCCTACCCATAGCTACTCATACCTCCTAAGGCCTGACATTTCCGCCTGCTCAGAGCCCCAGGTCCTTCCCAAGGACCCTTGCAGACACCTCTTGGATCAAATGGAAGAACCGTGGCTCTGTGGGTCAGGGGGCACAGTCTTCATAGCCTGCACACTTCATAGCCTGACTGGAGGCCTGGGCACAGAGGGACTCCGCAAGACAGCTGCCTGCCTTCCTGGTTGCTGTTGGCAAACAGCAGGTCCGTCTCAGTGGCTGAGATTCCGGCAAGTGCCGCTTGCTGCCAAAGGAGATTGTTCTGTGTGGCAGAGCCACACTCTCCTGAGAAGTGAGACTCTGCTAATGTGTTCTCAAGGGCTGTTCCAGCTGGCAGCCCCCATTCCTGCTCCCGTGGCTGGAAGGTCCCCAGCACCCACTTGGGCATGGGGCTGGCTCACTGGCAGTGCTTGGCCCTTGGCCATCCAGCTAAGCCTGGAGCCTGCTGCCTACCTTAAACAGTGCCCTCTACCTCCTGCCTTACTGGGCCTTGGCACCATGATGGGGGTGGCTTCCTCCTGAAGCAGAATTTGTGTGTGTGTGTGGGGGGGGGGACCCACGGATTCACAGGATGAATCATGCGTCCCAAGCAAAGCTAACTTAACTACAGCCTTAGTTTCCTTTTCTGTACAATGGGTTTAGAGTATACAGACAGAGCTTAGCCGAGTGCCTGTGACACAGTCGTTGTTGAGTTAAGATTAGCTTTTACTTTGTCGCCGTTAGAACCCTGTCAGCTTCCCAGGGGTTACAGAGGGTTGCGGACTGACAGGAAAACCCGTTTTTGTGTTTCTGTGAGATGGTCGTGTTCCTCTAACTTGAATTCCTCCTAATGGGTGTCCTGTCTCCCCCTGGCTTCTCAGATAAGGAGTAATCCTTATAGATACCCTTGTCCTGCCAGAGGGGCCATGCTGGAGGACGTGCCCCAGAGCTCATCTCCCTAGAATTCACTGATGTACTTGGCTGTGCCTATCCCTCATCAGCTCCTGCAGGAAGGTGACTTGGCTCTCCCCAGACAGAGGAGCAGAGACCCATTTGGGTGATGCGAAACTTGCCTTCTAACTATTCCGGTGGCTCTCAGCTGGGAATCCCTCCCCTATATTTGTCAGAGGCTGGGGACAGTTTTGGATGTGACAGTTGGGGATGGCCTCGGTATCCTGTGGGCCACAGCTAGGGATGCTATTCAAAATGAGACTGTGCATGGGACGGCCCTGTAAACAAAGAATTACCCAGCGGAGAAAGTCAGTAGGGCTGAGATGGAGATGAACCATACCACCCCTGCCTCTTGCCCAGCTCTCTGGCGAGGCAATGAGGTGAGTTTGGGGACTCTCAGGGTGTTAGAAGTGGCACTATCCAACTAGATCACCTTTTCTTGTCTCCTAATCCAAGGACCTACAGTCACTTCTTTCTTATTGATGTGCTGTGCAGCTGTGGGCAGACCCATTGTGGGAGGTGGCCTTTACAGGTGAGATTCCTTCGATGGACTGCTTTCCTTTGAACGTTGCTGTCTTGGGGACCCTGGGCAGTTCCATTGGCTTGTAGAGGACAAGGCTTTGTCAGGGAAGCTGTGATGGCCTTATTTTGAGTTAAATGGTGGGCTGCTGTTACCAGGTTGGATCCAGGCCAGGAGCTGAGGGAACTATCCCACGGGCTGGGTGGGTTGCTCACCAAATAACAGTCCACAAGATTTTGCTTCAGTTCGTATGTGGCTGTGCCAGCGCAGCTGACTCGATGCAGATGCCAGAGAATGTAATCTCCTCACTGTTTGGCCCCCAAATGTGGTGTACTCCTCAGAATACATGCTAACCTAACTTCTAGTAATCGACGTGACTTGAGATGAAGCAACCTCTTCTCAGGTTACAGTAAACCAGGCCAATTTAAAACAGACCCAAAATGGAGATTGTAGCTCCGATGAACACTCCAGCCCATGCCATCCCCGAAGACCCCGGGTGAAGAATTAAGTGACTCTAATTCTGGGCACCCACCATCCCCTTCCAACTCTCTGTTTCATTTATAAGTCCCATCCTGTGGCCTTCTGGGGTTCTGTAGGACTTAGGGTGGGAACCGGCTGCTCAGAGTTAAAAAAATCAACCTTTCTTCTCAAAGGCACGGGCGGGCTGAGGCCAGTGGCTTCCCTGCTTGCCCTGCTCTGTCTGTTATTGGTAACCTCAGGTGCTTTAGCAACTCCAAACGACTGGATTAGTCACTGGGAACCTCGGACACTGGTGGTTTAATCTCTTTCCTGGGCTTCCTGGGAATGAGGAGTCGGCAAATACAAATAGAATCCTGTTGTTGGCTTCTTTGCTTGGGCCCAGGGGACAGGGGATGATCGATGTGGGGGTGGGGGTTAGAGCAGCTGGTTAGAAGGCAGACTCTTTCCTGTGTGACTCCGCTCTGGTCTCTGCCTTCTCAGCCTCCAGCCAGGAGGAATGACTTCTATTCTATAAGTCTATTGGAAGAAATCTTTATTTTAAAAAACAAAACAAAACAAAAACACTTCAGAAAACGCCAGTTTTCCCTCAGGACGTGTTCTCAGGTTAATGGGGGGAAGTGTGAAGTAATGTACTTTTGCCTCCAAACCTCTGTTTCTCTTGTGTTATAGTTTGATTTAAGGAAGGAAAATCTTGTCCTTGAACCTGACAATGTAGAGTGGCGTCCCCAGGGATGCAGACTGGACAGAATCCAAACTGTAAGTGAGGCATCCTCAGCAGCTGCTGCATCTTTGAGGGGCTTTCAGTGGACACCGTATCCTGAAGCTGATACAGGTGCTGGAATGGTGTCATCATGTCTCTTCACTACCCCCTTAGGAAAGTATCTGTGGGACTGGAGAGCTGGCTCAGTGGTCAAGAGCACTCGCTTCTCTTGTGGAGGACCAGGTTTGATTCTCGGCACCTACACAGCTACACACGAGCGTCTGTAACTCCCATCCTAGGGGATCTGACACCCTCTTCTGACCTCTGCCAGCACTGCACATGCTTGCACGTGGTACACACACACACACACACACACACACACAGGAAAAACACTCCTACACTGAAGATAAAAATAAGTAAAATATTAAAAAAGAAATTGTAGGTGTGTGTGCAGGTACACGTGTGTGTACATGGATGTGGAGGCCAGAGGTCGACTTGTATACTTGTTTTTCTTTCCTGAGACAAGGTCTCTGTTGGTTTGGGATCCACTGACTAGGGCAGGTGGATCGGCTAGTGGTTCTCAGGAATCTGCCCGTCTCCTCTTCCCAGTACCTGTGATTACAAGCTCACGCTGCCGCAGCGGGCTTTCCCTCATGGCTTCTGGGAATCAAACTGAGACCTTCATGCTTGTGAGGCAGGCATTTCACACCCCAACTTTAGGAAAAAATTTAATTGATACATACAATTTGCAACATTTATGAGACCTGGTATAATCACCTGACACATAATATAATATATAATTATATATAATATATACAATGACCAAGTCAAGTCTTTTAGAAGATACCGTTTTAGTAAAGTAAGCACTCTACCGATGAGCAACATTGCCAGTAAGATGCCATCCTGCCATCTGGCTACAGGTACCCTGGCGCCTTGCCCCCAGCTACCAAGTCTTAGTAACGCTTTGTTAAAGTGTAAGCTGAAATCCTGCCTTCCACTTGACCGGGTCAGCTCTGTGTTAGCGATGCCTCAGCCTGAGCGATTCATTCCCCTGTGGCCTCCACACTCTGCAGTGCGCTCTGAATCCCCGAGCCCTCAGTCGGCTGTGCCGAGGCCTGCTGAAGTGCAATGGTTAACTTGAAAGTGCCCTTAGAAGTAAACTTGAAAACGGCACGTGTCCCGTCATGCCCTCGCTGGCATCTTGCTGCCTGAGTTTGCTGGGCTCGGGGAGTCGAGGAGTAGAGAGGGAGAGGTAGATGAGAAGAAAGGTCACCTGTCTGGGCCCTGCCCTGTGAGGCCCGCAGCCTGGCATTGTGGCGCCTTCCTTTCTCAGCCCGAGGCACTTTATTCTAGTGACTCATCCGAGCAGCAATTTATGTTCTTTTCTCCTTTACCAAGAAATAATTTCCTCCCCATCTGCCACTTTAAGACTCAAGGCCTCCGTTTCCTGTGCTGGGAACATAGTGGCCTGCTGTCCCTCAGCTCTGTTTGTGTCCTTTGGGGCTGGGCTGGGTGGGGGGTGGCTTCCATCGTCGGATAGACGCACAGAAACCAGATTGACATCGCCAGAGCCACGGAGAGGCAGGACAGTGGGCCTGGGAGCGTAGGACCCGCATGTTGTGCCTGTCACCCACGGGCTCTGTCGGTCGTCCCTGCCCCCTCAGCCTTCTGTCCCTCATCAGGCATCACCGTCCCGAGGTGAGGTCTGGGGACTTGAGCTCTGGGCTGAAGCGGCTTGCAGCGAGCAGAAGTGCATGGCCACCACACAGCTCGCCCTGCAGGCCGGCTAGCTGTCAATTTCAGGGCCCACTCATCTGGGGGGGGGTGCTGCTTTTACAGCTAGACGTCTTGTGTGTCCAACACTCCTCACTCACTGCTCTGCCTCCCGGGGCCTTGGCGGTTCTGAAAATGAGACCTGGACCCTAGCTGTCTTAGGGGCTACTGGTCACACCCTGGGTGGCCTAGCAAACATTAAGTCACTGAAACTCAGTGGCAGGATGGGTGAGCCTGCCTATATAAGTTATCTATCTTCATGGTGGCTCCCAGGACGCAGGGATGGCTTTCCCGGGCTGGAAACTGAGGCTCAGAGATAAAAAGCAGCATGCCTAGAGGAAACAGAGCTAGAAAGAGGCAGAGCCAGGATGTGGGTTGAGAGAGAGACCCATGCTGTTTGTGAGGGCCGGGTGTACAGGCTGTGGACTCAGGACCAGCGAGAGTGAAGAGAGGACTGTGGCTTCACGGGAGCACAAAGCAGGTGGAAGGAGACAGCTTCCTGCTCACCCAAATTGCCCCCTAGAATTCTGTCTCCTCTTGGAGGTTCCTCTCGGCGGCTCAGCCCCTTAACTCTCCAGGAACCATTTTTTCATTCTTTCCTTTGGTCCTCACGGTAGTCTCAGAATTCATCTTCTTTGCAGATGAGGACGCTGAGGCAGGGAAGGGGTACTTTGTCCAAGATGGTGTAGTAAGCGGTGACGTCCTAGGGCCCGTGGGTCTGGAGTCTCTTGTTTTCTGTACCACACCGCCTATCCTCCGTGTTAGGTTTTCTAGGTTCCTTAGATCTCAGGCTCAACTGTTGTATGAGATGGGCCGTGGGCTGTGGCTTGCGATGCCCAAGGCTCCTTCCACACCGACTCTGTCTTGTGTGTCCCTGGTGGCCTCTCCAGGCCCACCGCCTCCTACAGCATCTGTCATCCCTCCCGCGGTCGCTTCGGCTTCGCATCTCCTGCTCAGTGAGAAGCCGAGGGGTTGTTTGCTCTCCCAAGCTATCTGCAGCTGGCATCTCTCGGGTCTGGCCAGCAGTATAATCAGAAGCACGGCCTGCCGACTCTTCCCAGCAGGCCTGAGCCTGAGCAGGGAAAGGTTGGGAGGAACAGGGACTATCCTCCACTGGGCACCCTCATCCCCATCACCTGGCTGAAAGACTCAGGCTGTGTGTCACCTACTTGCCTTGGCTGTTCCCCAATTTAACTACAACGGCACCAGCTGGATGTGGAGGGGACACAGGATGAGGAGTGTGGGTGGGGAGGTGAGGAAGGGGTAGGAATGACTCTTCTTGCTGCTGAGCCAGTGCCCTCGGCACCCGGGGCAGCCTTCAAAGTCATGACTCCTTTGTGTCAGCTGCTGGTCTCCAAGGGCGCCTCTCAGTGCCTGCCAGAGTCACTCTAGCTCACGGATCCACTCCTGCACCCTGGCTCTGTTCCCACCCTGACCTCAGATCTCAAACCGTATCAGTTAGTTCACTGATACCGCACTCTGACAGGGCTGGAAGTGAGGCTGGTACCCCACTCTGACAGGGCTGGAAGTGAGGCTGGTACCCCACTCTGACAGAGATGGGAGTGAGGCTGGTACCCCACTCTGACAGAGATGGGAGTGAGGCTGGTACCCCACTCTGACAGAGATGGGAGTGAGGCTGGTACCCGACTCTGACAGAGATGGGAGTGAGGCTGGTCTGCCTGGCCAGTGCACCTATGGATGTACAAGAGCTGATTGGAAAGAGTGAGAATGTTTTTTAATTAAAATATAATTATGGGGGTTGGAGAGATGGCTCAGCTGTTAAGAACACTGGCTGTACTTCTAGAGGAGACTGGTTTGATTCCTAGCACCCACATGTTAGCTCACAACTGTTTGTAACTCCAGTTCCAGGGGATCTGACACCCTCTTCTAGCCTCTGGGCATATGTGTAAGTAGTGCATGGCACACCTACAGACAAAATATCCGTACACATAAAAGTATAGTATAATCTCACATTTTCCTCTTCCCTTTCTTCCTTCCAGTTCCTTTCCTGTTGTCCCTGCCTTCCTGCTCCTTCTCAAACCCTGTCCTCTTTTTCATTAATTGTTGTTACACACACACACACACACACACACACACACACACACGTACACATATAAATATGTAGCTATAACCTGCTGAGTCAGTTGCTTGTGTGTATATATTTCTGGACTGACCACTTGGCAATGGATAACCAATTGGGGGCCTCATCCCTTGGGGAAGAACACTTCTCCCAAGAGCAAGAAATTTAATGGGGCCGGGTGGTGGTGGTGGCGTCGGCGTCGGCGGTGGCGCACGCCTTTAGTCCCAGCACTCGGGAGGCAGAGCCAGGTGGATCTCTGTGAGTTTGAGGACAGCCTGGTCTACAGAGCGAGATCCAGGACAGGCACCAAAACAACACAGAGAAACCCTGTCTTGAAAAAAATAAAAACAACAACAACAAAAGGCAATGGAGAGATTAAACTGGAAAATCATTGTATTTGTAAAAACAAAAAACCGAAAACAAACTGAAGAAGACTAAAAGTTACCAAGTGCTGAGGTGCAGCTTAGTGGTGGAGCGCTTGCCTAGTATGTGTGAGGCTGTGGGTTCACTGCCTGGTACTGTGAAAAAAAAAAGTGTCACCTATTGTATTAGTCAGAACTTTAGAATGAATATATGTATGTGTGTGCATGGGTGTGTGTAAAGGGGATTTAACAGAATGACTTTCAAGCTGTGGTCCAGCTAATCCAACAATGAATGAAAAGTCCAAGAATCCAGTGATTGTTCAGTCCACAGGCTAGACGTCTCAGCTGGTCTTCAGTATACACCAGAATCCTGAATCTAATGCCAGTGAAGGAAGGAGGGAGCAGGCAAAGAAAGTACCTCCTTCTTCCATGTCTTTAATATACGCTTCCAGCAGAAGGCCTGACCCAGATTAGAGGTGAGATCCAGATTAGAAGTGGATCTTCCCACTTCTAATTAAGCCAAACTTCCTCACAGGTGTGCTCCTCCTTTTTTGGGTTTTAGTTAATTCCAGATGTAGTCAAGTTGACAACCAAGAATAACCATTATACCCACCATGCAGTTCATTAAATAAGTCTCTGGTTTCATTGACAAACAAATGAAATTCTGGCTTGGGGTGGGGGGTTGCTGGAGGTCAACATTGAGCATCCTTTTATTGTCGGTTGGTTTGTTTCCTTTTTTTTGAGACAGGATCTCTCGATGTAATTCTGGCTTTCTGGAACTCTCTATGTAGATTAGACTGGCCTTGAACTCACAGAGATCCTCCTGCATTCAGTGGGCAGAGATTAAAGGCGTGCAGACCATGCCTGGCCCAACATTGGGTATCTTTTAAAATGGCTCTCCACCTTATTTTCTCAGGCAGAGTCTCTCCCTGACCCTGGAGCTCACCTGTTTATCCAGCCCCACTGGCCAGCTATCTGAGGAATCTGCTGGTCTTTGCCCCTCCCTGCTCTTGCCTTTTGTTGTTTTGTTCTCATTGTCCCTGTAGGAGCTCCCTCCGTAGCTTGAGGTCACCAGTCAGCTGGTACAGGTTGGCTGCACGACCTTCCAGCTTTTGTTTATGGCTGTTCCCTTAGACTGTTGTAGATCCGTGTGACGTGTCCCAGAGACAGAATGAGCACAACAGCCACAAATATAGATCCTGTTCAGTGGCAGAGAGGGTCCAGAAACAAAAGAGATGTGAGGACCCTGTAGTATGGCTTTGCAAACTTTAATCCCTTTTAGATGCATAGAAGACTCTCCTGCCTCAGTCTCCCTGACCAAGAATAAGTAGTCCATACTTCCACCTGACGCTGATGGGGACGCATCTCAGTTCAGGGTCTGAGGTGGGTCGTGTGTTTACGGCCAGGAATCTGAAATGAGCATGGGAGGGTTTGGAGGGGAAGGCGCTGGCCGATAAGGGAAATAGAACTGTAGTTGCATCAGTTGGGGAAGTGGGGTGCCCGCTGCCTAACTCACGTTCCGCTGGTGTTTCTCTGCTCTGCATGGGTTGAACATCTGAGTCGAGATCTCTGCTCCCAAACTGGGTTAAAAATAATTAATCTAAGAAATACCACAGGGTAGCCAGCTCCTCCACAGGATTATCTCTTTGTTCAGCAAATACAAGTACCTGCCCCGTGCTGGGCATCACAAACTCCATGAGCTGCAAAGTCATGTGATCTGAGTCCTCTTCCTTAGAGGAGTTTTCAGATCTGTGGGGAAAGCACCTGGGTGGAATGCTCTGGAAGCTTTCCCTGTTGTGGAATCATTAGCCATTTTCTCCACCTCTGGTTTTGTACTCCACATAGATTTCAGTTTGTAATTATATATGTGTATGTATAGTAGATGTCTGTCTCTCACAGGCTAGGAGGACCCAGGCCTTAAGCACAGAGCCTGAACAAGCAGACAGAAACAATGTGGGGTCAGCAAGGAGCCTGGAGGCAGGAGACAGGTTTCAGAGGCATCCAGGAGTGAGAGACTTGAGCTGGGAGGCCAAATTTTTTGGGCACAGGAGATGGCTGAATTGATAAAATGCTTGTCTTGCAAGAATGGGACACTGAGTTCAGTCCCTAGAACCCTGGTAAAAGCCAGCGCTGGGGAGGCAGAGCCTGGTGACTTGCTAGTTAGGCAGCCTGGGCTGATTGATGAATTCTAGGCCAAATGAGAGACCCTGCCTCAAAAACAAGGTGTACAATATCTGAGGAAGAATCTAATGTTGTTCTCTGGCCTCCACATACACATGCATACACAGACTCAGACAGATACATGTGCGTGCAGGCACACACACACACACACACACACACACATACACACACACACACACACACACACACTCCCTAGGGCATGGTGTGATACTAGGAGGCATTAATTGACATTAGTCCAGTCTGAGAAAGTCAAGATCTGTGTGATTTCGTTCCCGGGGCTCTCTGGGTTTCTTAGACCCTGAAACTCCTACAAGGGAGTCTCTGAGGCCTGTGCACCCCACAGAGACTAAGTTATGCCTCCAGTTCTGGGTAGAGAGGCCCGGCATGGCAGCCATCTGCCGTCCACTCTACCCGTGGTCACCTGTGCTGAGTGTCAGCCTTAGCGGCCCCTCTTGATGAGGCCCATCTCTTGTTCAGTTCTGCCCACCCTCCCCTCCCCACAAAAGCACGGGCTCATGATTTTGTTTTTCAACTCTGAGCTTTTTTTTCCTTCTTGTTTTGTACAAAAGAACTTTTGGGCTGTTGTTGTTTGAACTGTTCAATCCTATGGGGTGAGGCAGTACAGTCCTAGAATTTGCTTGGAGAACTGTTGACATGGAGATAGATTTTTGTAAAGCATTTCCTCCTGGGAGAGCCTCCCCCCTCCTTTTCCATGTCTCCCTTCATTGAACATTACTCCTGTGCGACCGTGGTAGGCAGAGGTATCATTGGCAGGTAATTTGTCTAGCCAACATCTAATTATGAATTAAAGCTCTCACCGGCATCTTTGCGGCCTGGTGGCCAATAGCAGTCGAAGATTAAGTTCAGCGTGTGGTGTCTGAATTGTTCCTGGGCGCAGGAGTGATGCGGGATTGCTTGGCTCTGAGCTAGCCTGTGGGATGCCGTGTTAGTGGACAGTGAATGCGCCTGATGGATGGGGCTGAAATTGCAGAGGGAAAGCGGAGGCTCCTGAGGTAGGGTCGTGACTCAGGGTTCTCCTGTGTGGAGATCCTTATCTCATGGTTAGACATGCTGTGCTGCTAGACACCAGCCATTGTTGCTAGCAGGATCTGCCTCCGCTAGACATGCCGCGGGAGTCTGTGGCCCTCTCAGCTGTGAGCAGACCTCCTAAGCCAGGCTGGCAGCTGTAATGACCACCTGTGAGGACTCCAAGAACACAGTGTCGGCTCCTTTATGCCACTGCCACGGGCCCTGGCAGGTGGTTAATCCTAGGTGTCTCCACTCCTGTGGAGGATCGTGGCCTGTGTGTAAACAGTAGAACTTGCTGAGAAAGGCAGAGGTGGCCTGTCTCTTCGCCTTCCTGTTTGGGTTGGGATCTATTGTATTTGCAGTAATCTTTAATTATAAAAGCCATTACTATGGAGTGGATTATCATTGTGATTCATTTCTGTCATGTTGCCTGGTAACATCCTCTTGTGTCCAAGACACACTTGCTGAAGAAGGGAAGCCCTGCCTCTCTCTCAGCCATTCCGTCATTGCGTTAGCTTAGAAGGCTGGAGGGCCAGTGAGAGGGCTCGGCAGGTCAGGGCGCTTGCCACCAAGCCCTGATAACCTGACCACCATCTCCAGGTGGGTCACCAGGCAACGGTACAGGACCTGCATGGTGGAAGGAGAGAACCAGCTTCTGCAAGCTGTCTCCTGATTTCTGCACGTGTGCGTGCAGGTGCAAGTACACACCCACAGTTAAATACATAGATGTTTTAAACTTTTTTTTCCCAAAGAGCTGGAGGTCTAGTTCGGCATTAGAGTGTATACATAGTATAAAGGAGGTCCTAGGTTCGATTTCTAGTACTGGGAGAAATGAGTGGGGAAGGCCCATTCAGTGTGGTGGAACCTGGGTTCGTGAAAACAGCCTGTTTTAAAAAGATGGGAAGATGCAGTTTAGTTCTTCTGGGACATCGTTTCCCAGCAGTTTCTAAACAGTTAACCTGCAGTCTGCTCTCCCTCCCAAGGATGACATCTTGCTGTGTTCCGAGCACTTCTGAGGACCCGTTCCACACACCCAAATGGACTGCAGAAGCTCTGAGTCTTTAGGTTTTGATTTCCAATGGAAGAAATGATCTCGGATGGAGAGGACAGGGTGTTCTTAGCTGTCTTGGGTAGAGTGTTGGTTCCCATGTGAAACTGCGCTGTCTCCTCCTCCTGCTGATTTTTGAAAAAGCCCCATTAATGGAAGAAATGGCTGCAGTTCTAACAGGAGCACTCGGAATCATTCACTCTAAAGGTCACACCACTAGTGGGATTTCCAGACACCGCTGGCACTGACTGGGTTTTGTTTTTTAAGTTGAAGAACAGCTGCTCGGACCACTTGGAGAGGTCATCTGTGGGGTGTCAGAGCCCAGCCGTGGCTGTGACCCCACAAAAGTGGTTAGCACTTAAAGATAATCACATTCTGCATTGTTCAGCTAAACTCTGGAGATGGACTGATTGGCATATTTAAATCTCATCTCCCAGGCATGTGCTAATTACCATAGCCTAGTTGGGGAGAAGAAATACTCTAATCAAATGGCTGTTTAGAGAGGGTTTGCATTTTAAAATCTTGCTGCATCGTCCATAGGAGGAAGATGTTTCTGTCCCTGACCTCCAGAGGGTTTAAACTTTTAGTGGTTTAAACGGTCATGGTGAATCACACAGGGACTATTTTTGCCACTAAATCCTCTTTTTTTTTTTTTTTTCCTGCCTTTCTGTGTAGGGTCCCTCTTTCAGTTAGGAACTTCCCGTCCAGGAGGAAGGTAGTTGAATCCAGCTAACAATACCCACCTGCCTTGCTTATTGTCTATGGTACAGCTAGGCGAGGAGTCAGACCTGAGAAGAGTCTTACCTTTCTCAAGTTTCCACGTGGACTAGCGAGTCCTTTGTGGAATTGAGAGGAATGTCTCCCTTCCATCCAGAAAAGGAGAGATGCAGAGAGAGCTTGGTAGGTCTGTGGGTGAAGTGGAGGCCCCTCTTTAGGGAGGGCACGCCCACAACCTCACTCTACTCGTACCTCAAGCCCAGCTTTCACCCTCACACCCGCCATCCTGCCCCCATCACGCTTTATCTCACCTTCTTCCTCCACCTTACCCATCCCTTCCTCTAGCCCATCACTTTAGCCCAGCTGAAAGCGTTTTTTTCTAAAAACCATGTGCGTGCGTGCATGCGTGCGTGTGGTGTGTTTGTGTGCGAATGTGTGCATGCCCAGGAGGCAGAGGACAATTTAAGGGGCTCAAGTAGGTTCTTGCCTTTCATTACATGGAGCCCAGGGATGGAACTCAGGTCATCAGGCTTGGCAGCGGGCACCTTACCCGCTGGGCCATCTCACTGGCCGTAGCTGGCAGTGTGGTTAGCCACAGTGCCTGCCAGCCACCACGCTCAGAACTGAGAAAACAAGATGGTTTCTGCCTTTCTACGGCATGTATGGCTGTCAGGGACAGGATTTCAGCACAGCCTTTCCTTTGCAGGAGGTGTCAGAAAGAGCCGGTCTCTGAGATTTATGGAGGAGCCCCAGTGAGCCACCGTCACCCACGGCGGGGCCTCCAGAGCCAGTGAGGGAAAGAGGAATTTTTGTGAGGGCTTTGTCGAATCACCTGTCACGGCTGTCCGCTCATTTGTCACCGTGCGTGGAAGGGTTCTGTTTTGCCCACACGGCAGGAGCTGTCATCTCCCTGTGGCAGGTTTATGGGCCCCAGCAGGAAAGCCCCAGATCTGGAGGCAGCTTAGGAAGGAGAAAATCCTGGTGCCAAAAGAGAGCAGAGCCGGAGAAGCCTGTCAGGAGTGGGACCATGGATTCCAGGGAGGCCGGATGAGGCCTCTGGAAATTGAGCAAGTCCAAGGCCTGTGTGTGCTTTGATGGCGGTCGCTGAAGCGGTTCAAAAGATCTGAGTTTTCTCTCTCTCCTGGTCGGTCCCACTAGTTCATCAGGAGGAGGCCTTTTGGTTTTTCTAGTTAATTGTTCTTTGGTGTCTCTTTCAAGAGTTTGAGATCAAATTGCCTGATGTTCTGCGGGCTCCCGTGTGATTGGATTCTCTTTTCAGAGGGCAGCTGCAGGAATCCTTTCAAGAACACAGCGCTTCTGCTCAGACTGTGGCAGGAAAACGTCCTAAGTGTGTCCCGAGTAATTCAGTCTTGCGGGAGTGAGAGAGCATCACTGGTCCTTATTAGGAACCTAGAAGGGCCGCCGCGCGTCATCCATCACCGCAGACCTCGAAACATGAAAAGCAAGCCTGCCGAGCAGCCTGATGAACGCAGACTCCAGAAGTGCTTATGGGGTGGCAACTCCCCGGCCTCGGGATGAATGAGTCCAGGACCGAGTTGTTTTGTATGACATTTGTAAGGCTGACTGGTGCTGTTGGCTGCCGCAGAACCCCACCCCCTAGTGTGAGCGGATGAACCTTGCAGTGGGTTTGGCGAGCCTTTCCAGCCAAGATCAGCAAGCTACACCGGAGAGGGTGCTGGGGTGGGGGTGGGGGCGACTGGGGGGCTAGAGAGATTTCTTAGGCTGCAGAGGAAGAAACAGGCTTATCTTTTTTAGTGCTCACTGGGGGCTCAGCCCAGCTGCCATCTTAGAGGCCAGTCACGGCCACCTCACCCCTCAGCTGCCCCCACCCCCTTTCCCTGCTGGGTTTTTCTTCATAGTGCTCATCCTCAGTTGAATTTCTCATGCTCTTTGCTGTCTGTCTGCTCACACGGGGATGGATGTGTGAGTCATGAGTCCCAGGGTGCCAGGCAGTCGGTCGGTCGGTGCTCAGGGCATGTTCTCTGGGTGGATGAAGTGGAGCTAGGGACAGGAAGAGGGAGAGGTTGCAGTCAGGCTAACCTGAGTTCAAACCTTCCTTGTCAGCTGTCTCTCTCAGGGTCCTGCCCCTTGTCTTTGAGATGGGCTTTGTACCCTCTTCCTGGAGTGGCCGTGGCCTATGAAGTGTGTGTGGTCTCACTTGGCACAGGTCCTGATTTCCTGCCTCATTCTCCATCTTTGACTAGAATCTTTTTATTTGGACCAGAATTGGGGCCCTTTACAACCCATGAATGCTGGGTTCTTAGGCCTCTTCTTTTGAGGAAAGGTCTCACTCTGGCCCTGGTTGGCTCAAACACTCTGTGTAGACCAGTTTGCTTTAGCGCTCACAGAAATCCACCTGCCTCTGCCCTCTGGGTGCTGGGATTAAAGGTACATGCCACCATGTCCTACCCAGTCCTCTGCTAGTTCAGGGACAGGGCCTCTTAGAAGAGTCCTCACTAAAACCCTTTGGTCTAAGGAAATCTCCAGGAAATACACATTCTAGATGCTCCTATGTGGTTTCCATACCCGAAGCCAGCTTCTTGGCAGGTGACAGCTGACAAACTACATTTCTGTCCCCCTGAATCCTCGGTTCCCACCTGTGGCCTGTGCTCAGCCAGGGCCCATCCACCACTGGCTCTGATGTTCTCCTGGCTTTCACTTAAACTGGCTTCTCCATTATTTGTGTGCGTGTTGTATATACATGCTCACATGGCTGTGTGACTAGACCTATGTGTGCGCACATGCACACAGAGGTCATAGGTAGATATTGGGTGTTGTCATAATCATTTTCCACCTTATTTTTGGGACAGGGTCTCTCACTGAACCTGGAGCTCACTGATTCCTCTAGACTAGACTAGATGATGAGTGAGCCACAGGGATCCTCTTGTCTCTGTCTCCCTGGCTCTGGGATTACCAACGTACACCGTCTCTCCTGCTTCCTAATGCAGGTGCCAGGGATCTGAACTCGGGTCTTTATGCTTTACACCAAGTCTGTTACCAGCTGAATGGTCTCTGCAGCCTGGTTTTAGGCTCTTACAGCTCAGTCTCAGTTCTTTCAGCTTAGACAAAGGAGCAATCTCTTCCTTGTCTTCAGAGGCTCCAGGCTCTGCCGTGCAAAAGCAGGCCGCCCCTGCCCTCCACCCAGGCAGCACTCGGGAGACAGGAACGACGACATCTTGTTTTCACAGAGAGCTGACATCAGGATGGGCCACTTGGCCCAGCCACGGGGCAGCAGCCCTCATTCTGACACTCTGTGTTACCACATGCTGTCCAGAGGTGCCGGGCTGATGTTTTGTTGGCTCATTCATTAGCCAGTTGGAGCATCCTGGTGAGATGAAGGGACGCGGCCTTTCAAATCAGCCAGACCCAGGCTTCACACTGCTTCTGCCACCTGCCAGCCACACAGCCCCTGATGTCACTGGGGAGAGGAGACTCTAATCATCCCCCTGCAGGTAACTGGATGGGAAGCAGTTTGCTCTCATGGATAAGAGTGCAAGCTCCCGAGCTCTGCTCTTACACCATTGCCTGGCCCAGCCACTGTCTGTTCTGTGGCCATGATCATGTGATCTCATTTCATCTGTTAGGGCGAGGGTGGAGGCCTGGGGAGATGGCTCAGTTGGTAAAATGCCTGCTGCGCAATCACAAGGATCTGAGCCATTTAACTAGATAACTAGAACCCATGTCAAAAGCCAGGTGTAGCCAGGCGTGGTGGCGCACACCTTTATTCCCAGTACTCAGGAGGCAGAAGCAGGCAGATCTCCGTGAGTCCAAGGCCAGTCTCGTCTACACAATGGGTCCCAGGACAGCCAGGGCTATGTAGAAAGAACCTGTCTCAAAAAAAAGACACACACACACACACACACACACACACACGCTCGCGTGCGCTATGTACACACAGAAATGGGTGGAAATGATACATCAGCTGGCAGGGGTGGCATGGGATTAAATGTTTATGAAGGGCCTGGCCCAGTGTCCTGTTTAAGTGCTGGAGACATCCACTGCTGAGCCACCCAAGGCACTGATGAGCCGTCATCAGGACGGGTGTGCTGTGTTGACGTCCTCTCTTTGGGAGGTTGTGCCAGGTGTTGAAAATGCAGAGGTGACCGGGTCACACATTCAAGGGAAGCATAGACAGACACAATGAACAGAGAAATGAACAGCTGTCTGGATGGTCTGCGATGGCTGGAGCCCCCGAGCCAGAACACCAGACACCCTGTGCAGACACCAGTGCCGCCATGGAGGGGAAGTGGGAGGCAGCACCAGACTTGGCTTGCTCGTTCAGGTTTTTTTGTTGCTGTTGTTGTCAGATGCAAAGGTCTCAAGGTGATGTGTGAGTGTCCTGATGCCTGGGGAGTCGCAAACTCAGTGACTTGATGCACACAGTTGCTCTCTATGGTTCTGGAAGTCCGAAGTCTGAGATGGGTCTCACTGGACTAAGAATCAAGGCATTGGCTGGACTGCATTCATTCTGTTCTGGGAGAGTAAATCAGGCAATGTTCTCTAGGGAATCAGAAGCAACAGAGTATAGAGAAATGAGCCAGGTTCTGTAGTACAGGCCTGTGGCGAGGTCTACCACACCTGCAGCTTAATTCCCGGGTGGTCAGGGGGATTGCTTGAGCCAACCTGGAAAATAGCAATACCCTATTCCAAAAACAAAATGAGATAAAAAGCAAAAATGAAAGAAGAAGAAAAATAGGACTACATAAAGGATGGATGGATGGATGCATGGATGGATGCATGGATGGATGCATGGATGGATGGATGGAAGGAAGGATACGAGGTTTATCCGGAGAACTGGTCACTCACGGAGACTGACAAGTTCCATGACAGGCCCTGAGAACCAAAGAAGAGCTGGGGATGTGGCTCAGTACACGGCCACGGCTTGGGAGCTGGGGAGGGGGTTGTTAGCTGTGTGAGGGGACAGATGTAAGTCTCATAGGCCAAAGGCCAGACAAGGGGCTCTTCTGTAGCCCAGAAGAGAGGGACGTGCCCCGTCCTCCCCTTGCTTGGTTGGCTCCCTCTGTCCCTGGCTGGCTCCCATGAGCACTGAGCCGGGCCTGCCTTCTAACTCAGCCCGCTGACTCAAGTCAGTCTCTCCCGTAAGCATCTTCAGAGACTCACGCAGAAGCCATGCTGCAGCAGCCTCCGGAGCTCCCCTCGTCCCTGTCAGTTGGCACCTAAAGTCAGCTGTCCCGGGAGGAAGCCCTTTTGGGAGGCGGGTCTGCATCCCTTTGCTTCTGGCCCCTTCCTCATCCTCAGCTGTGCTATGGCCTGCAGAGAGGCCTTTCATGCCCAAACCGTGGCTCTGACACCCCTGCCCAGATCCTAGCAATCATGGTGGCTTGTCCAGATAATCAGGCTCATCTCCCAGGTTCAAGGTCAGCTGATTAACAGTCTCAGTCCACCTGAAACATTAATGTCCTCTTGGCCCTGTGACCTCACAGACTCCCAGGTGCCACTTTGAGACTACTGTGCTACTTGGGGTTGGGCGTGTCTGAGGCCAGCTCAAAGGTTCTTGTGACTGAAGCACAGTGAGCAGAGATGTGTTGTAGAATATTATTTTAAGGTGTGTTACTTTTGTTTATGTTGCATTTGTTTAACTCTGTGAAGCTGTGTTACTGTGCCTGTCTAAAACACCTGATGGTCTAATAAAGAGCTGAATGGCCAATAGAGAGGCAGGAGAAAAGATGGGCGGGGCCGGCAGGCAGAGAGAATAAACAGAAGGAGAAATCTGGGAGAAAAAGAAGGAGGAATGAGAGAGGAAGGAGGAGGACTTCAGGAGGGCAGCCACCCAGCTAGACACAGAGTAAGAAGATAGGAACAGGTATACAGGAATAGAGAAAGATGAAAGTCCTGAGGCCAAGATAGACGGGATAATTTAGGTTAAGAAAATCTGGCAAGAAACAAGCCAAGCTAAGGCTGGACATTCATAATTAAGAACAAGCCTCCATGTGTGATGTATTTGGGAGCTGGGTGGTGGGTCTCCCAAAAGAGCAAAACCAAACAACAACAGAGATGGAGTTCAGGGAAAAGTCAGAGAGGCAGGAGTTTGTCACAGGGGCTTCGGAGTCAGGGGTGAGCCACAGGTGAGTGAGGGGTGGTCCTCAGACTTGATAAATGTGAGGAAAGGAGAAAAGGAGACTCGGAGGGTCTGGCCAAAGCTACCTGCAGGATGTCGTCGAGTGCTGTTTCCTGGGGGAGGGAGGGCACTGGCTCTGTGGTCCAGGATGTGGCAGCTTCTGGGGGTTGAGTGTTTGGTGGGGTGACTGTGGACAGCACAGGCTGCTGAGAGAGACAGGTGAGTATCGTGGGCTTGAAGCTTGGTGTGACCCTCAGGGCAGTGCCTCAGTTTCCTTCTGTGATGGTGGGCTAATCGCACTAGATCTGCAAGAAGGGGAAGGCGTGTGTGTGTGTGTGTGTGTGTGTGTGTGTGTGTGTGTGTGTGTCACTGGGGGATTGTGGAACAATGAAGGAACTGGACAGCAGTGGGTTGTGAAACACGGGTTGAGACACAGTCTCATGTTCACAGGGACACACAGTTGGGTGGAGCTGGGATCGGGTGCTGGCCTCTCCCCTGCTTGCCTCCCCTCCTCCTGAGAGCACCTCCCAGAGGCGCGGGGAGCACCAAGTGTGCTGTGCTTGTAGCACACGCTGTTCAGGCCGTAAGTGTTAGCCTGTGAGAGTATAGCTTTGTTTCTTTAAAAATGGGGTGTCGCCCCCCCCCCCCCCCCCCGCATAACCAGGAAGTTAGAAAAACGGGAAGGTGGAACACTCTAGAAGCTGTCTTGTCTGCCCACTCCTGGGAGGTTTTGTACTGAGAGTCTCTACAGGAAAGACTTACCCATGCTGCTGTTCCTGCCTTTATCCGACCTCACACCTGGTCCCCACCTGACCAGTAGGAGCAGAAAGGATGCCTGCCATTCTGCAGGCAGCGCGGCAGGGTTTGCTCCTGGGGCAGCCGCCTTCAGAGGTGGAGCAGCCATGCACCTCAAGAGCCATTCGTTTCCCAAGAGCCGTTGCTGTGCTAGGCCTCTGAGGAGACCGTACTGGGCACATTAAATCCCAGCACTGGGGGCTTCTGTTCCAGGCAGCCCTCTCTGTCTGTGGTCCTCTGACTGGAAACCCAGGGTCTCCTGTGTTGTTGTTACTTGCCCGAGACACTGAATGTACATGTATTCATGCAGAACCTGTAGGTGTGAGGGCCAGTGGTGAGCAGCGGAGCCCACAGCCATGCTCTGGTGGGGAGCCAGACACAAACTAGCAAATCACAGCCCATGTGACGTTTCTACTCCAATCAGTGGACACAATAGGGAGGTTGGGCCTGATGCAGAAGGCCAGCAAGGATTCGGTAACAACTAAACACAACAAGTGTGGTGGTGCACACCCGTAGTCCCAGCATTGAAAGGAGGAGGAAGTCATGGTCATCCGTAACTACATTGTGAGTTCCAGGCCACCCTGACCTACATGAAACCATGCCCCCCATCGGCCCCAAACAGGCTAAGTTGAGAGTAACAGTGGCATTCACTCGGCAGAAAAGCGGGAGGGCCAGTTCCTGGGGCGGGAAGACCACATGCAAAGGTCCTGTGGCTGGGGGCTGGGTGTTTGAGGAACAGAGCTGGCAGAATCAGGGAGGAGGAACTGACTGGAGTCTTGAGTGGGCGGGACTCAGGCTTACCGGCTTCATTAAGGAGTTTGCTCTTTCTGTCTGATAAAAGTGTTTTAAGTGTGTTGGGGTAGCACTCGGAGCTAGGAATAAATTTGCATTTCAAATAACCGCTTCAGCTCCAGTGTGCAGAATGGCTTTGGAGGCCTGTGGAGGGGCTCATTGGGGATGCTGATGCTGCCTGTGGGTGGGGAGATGCTTAGTGGATAATTAACAGGATGTAATCTGCCACGGCTTCCTATTGGGCACGTACTGTACACCAGCCTCCGTGCTGAGAACTTTACCTGTGTTGTTGTCTTTCTCAGAGGGGCGATTGTAAGAGTCAGCTATTCCTGTCCCATCTTAGATGAGAAAGCTGAGGCTCGCTCAGAGAGGCCGAGACACTCCGGCAAGGGCACACAGTCAATAGCAGCAGAGTTTGAGAGTATCCTGTGGACTTTCTGTAGGCCTGGGGTGGTGTCTAGGGTGCCCCAGTTCATGATGTGCCCAGTTGCTGGCCCTAGACCACACTCGGGGGGATGGCAAGGAATTCTGTTCTCTAGGACCACACTCAGCCGGGGTGACTGCACTAGCCACGCGTGGGGTAAGCTCCAGCGGTTCAGGTCCAGGTCTCTCTGGGCGGTAGGTGGGGCTTGATTGGCCACAGGCCAGTCCATCACAGTCACTACTTACGGTTTCCTGTCTCTGCCCCTGAGCAGCCAAAGCAAACCTAGAACGTGAGGAGTAGACAGCACCTCCCTGTCCCCTCCCCAGGGGCAGCTCTGCAAAACAGAGCCGAGGTGGGGTGTCAGCTCCCATGCTGCACCCACAGCCTGGCTAGGTCAAGACAACAGGTGTGAGCCAGGCACGGTGTCTCATGCCTATAATCTCAGGACTTGGGAGGCTGAGGCAGGAGGATAGCTGCAAGTTGGAGGCCAGTCTGAGTGACACAAGTTAGCTTGGGCTGCAGAATAAAACCATGTCTGAAAAGAGAAGAAAAACAGGGCCTGAGAGATGGTTCAGTGGATGTAGGGCTTGCTGCCAGTCACGAAGATCCAAGTTCAGGGCCTGAGACCCACATAGTGGAAGGAGAGACCTGACTCCTGCAAGTTGTTCTTTGACCTCCAAATGTGTGCCCGGACACACGTGTGCCCCTACCTGTGCGCACTTACATACATATAAATATAATTTAAAAATCAATAATTATTTCAAAGAAAGCAGGCCAGCAGGAATGGCTCCTGGGTGTCTAGCCGGCAGCTGGCTCCTTAAGCTGCACAAAAGTGGGCAGAAGCCACCACCGCCCACAGCGCCAATCTGTGCATGCAGTCGTTGGATCCCAGTGTCATTAGAGACCAAACCCTTTCCCACCTGGCCCTACAGATGGGGCTGGTGTCACTGCCGGGTGGTGCCAGTAAGACGTCCAGTCAGGAGGCCCGTTATGGTCTTAAAAGGCTGGGAAACCCATTCCCCTTCCTAGCTTGGGAGGGAGCAGCTATGTTTGAGCCACTGCTGGGCCTGGCCTGGTGTGCAGGCGAGTCTGTGTGCACGGGTGTGTGCGGGTGCCTGTGCGTGTGTGTGCCATCCATTTTTTTTTTTAAGGGTCTTACTGTAATGGAAGTCACCAGCTGGGTGAATGAGGCTCCATTTCTCTCTGCCTCCCCAGCACTGCATTGTCACTGTGACCAGCTTTTTTATGAGTTCTGGGGGACAGAACATGGGTCCTTACGCTTTCAGGGCAAGCACTTTACGGGCTGAGCCGTCTTCCTAGTCTGAGTGAGCCTTAAAGAGGACATACCACCACCCTGCTCACTTCTTCTTCCCTAATGGCCCCACAACACTTTCTATCCCAAACATGGCCTTCCTTTCCTCTTCAGAAGCCGTTGCTGGGACCGGGTCTTCCCTTGCTCACAGGCTTTTCCCTGGCGTGGGTTGTTCTGAGCTCCTCAGTGGTATGGACATCCGTGCCCCGTGAAACAGTGGAGCTCTTTTTCTGCAGGAGAAAGTCTCAAAAACTTCTAGCACAGTGATGCTGCGAGCCTGCTCCCCATCAGTGTCATTTATATGGCGGCCTTGAGTCGTGGCTGTGTGCGCAGATGGATGGGAATTTGTGTCGTTGGACCAAGAGCTAGAGGCACCTTGGGGTCTGACTCTTTTGTTCTGCCATGACTTTGGTGGCACATCGCTCTCCACCCTTGTGGTATCAGGTGAAGAGAAGTTTCTGGGGTCTGTCGATAGGTGGTCTCTGGGTGGAAATGAGGTTTCTAGAGACTCTTGGAAGCCGTGATGTCTAGCGTGTGTGTGTGTGTGTGTGACTGCACACACGTGCACAAATGGTGATTGCCTGTTCTTGAGTCCGACATGAATGTCTGCCGTATCCCAGGCTGCCTCAACCCCCAGCCATTTGTCTCTCCTTAACCTTCCTGTCCTGGCTGGGGCAGGTCACTTCTAGAGTCGCACATAGTTCTTATGAAATGTGACTCTGGGAATAGAGTGTGTCTCGGGCCATGTGTTAGTTAGGGTTTCTATTGCTGTGATAAAACACCATGACAAGGAGCGACTTGGGAAGGAATGGGTTTATTTCACTTTACAGCTCTCAGGTCACACTCCATCACTGGGGAAAGTCAGGGCAGGAACCTGGAGGAGGGGCTGACGCAGAGGCCGTGGAGGGGTGCCGCTCACTGGCTTGGTCCCCAGGCCTTGCTCAGACTGCAGGGCCACCAGCCCAGGGGTAGCCCCACCCACGAGGGGCTGGGCCCTCCCACGTCAATCAGGAAGAAAATGCATCACAGGCTTGTCTAGAGGAGAAGTTGGTGGGGGCATTTTCTCAGTTGATGTTCTCTCTTCCCAAATGACCCTATGTCAAGTTGACATAAAAACTCACCAGGACAGGCTCTGAGCTTCCGTTTGGTCCTGGGCTTCTCTTTGCCCCTCCAGTTGGATAGATAATGCCCGGCTTCGAACACTGTCCTCTTTCCTAGCAAACCCTGCTTGCCTCCATCTGCCCCTTGCATTGCCTTTTGACCTGGGGCATCATGCTATTTCTTCTGTTTTTCATGTTAATAACCTTTATTTTTCATATTGCAAACATTTCCAGATACCACCGTGGGAAATTCAGAAAATATAGATTAATACAAATAAAAATCACCAAACACCTCACCCTGAGACCTCACCACTGTCAGTATTTTGCTGTTTTTCAAGTCCTTTAACACATACATACATTTGTGGATTTCATGCTGTAAAATTTAGTATCTTGCTTTTCCACTTAACGGTATATAATGAACATTCCTTGCCTGGCACTAAAGATTTGAAAACATACTTTTAAATACCTGTATACTGTTTTGCATCCCAGACTTTTTTTTAAAAGGCCTTTGCATAATTTTTGAAAGCACTGGTCCTGTTGTGTCTGTGTCCGTGTCTAAGTCAGGGAGCTAGGTAGGCACCAAATGAAAGCAGTGGCCACTGAGTAGGTTATGTTTTGTTTGGGGGCAGGGAAGGGGAGATGAGACTTAGAAGTAGGACCTTGGTCTCATCCTGTAGCCCATGGCCTGCCATGACCCTGTTGGCATCCCTGCGTTTGAGTTGGTCTGGTATGTCACTAGCCTTGAAATGCAGGTCTATCCCTGCCTCCACCTCATGAGTGCCAGTATCACACACATCTGGCTTGGGCAAGTTTTACACAATGTTGAGCAAATAAGCTTTTTGCTTTAGTCTTGTGTGTGTGTGTGTGTGTGTGTGTGTGTCTGTGTCTGTCTGTGTCTGTGTGTTATGCCTATTCATGCGTATGTGGAGTCCTAAGATCAACATTAAGCATCCTTCTTATGTCTCCATCCAACTTTTAAAAAATTTATTTTATTTTTAAGTGTGTTTGTGTGTGCGTGTGCATATGCATGTGTATGTGTAAATGTGTAAGTACTGATACCCACTGAGGTTAGAGATGTCAAATCCTCCAGAGCTACAATTATAGGCAGTTGTGAGCTACCCGACTTGGAGGCTAGAAACTGAACTTGGGTTCCCTGCAACAGCAGCAAGTACTCTGAACTGCTGAGCCATCTCTCTAGACCCCCATCTAATTTTTGGAGATGAGGCCTTTCCCTGAGCCTGGAGCCTGCTAATTTGGCCACCCATGCTGGTCAATGAGCCCCCAAGGGCTCTGCCTAGTCCTGGGGTTAGAGGCATGCACCACTGAGCCCAGCTTTTCCCAAGGAAAGAGGAATGATGAACCGAAGTCCTCATCCTTGTTCAGTAAACACTGCAACCCACAGAGCCATTGCCCCAGCCCGAGCCATTGCCCCAGCGCCCTCAGTTGTCATCTTGAAACGCTCCCACACATGCTAATAACTTCTCATTTGTTTCCTATAAAATGAGGCTCTGGATGGAGGAAAGTGTTTGAAATATTTTGTGTACAATGATGTGCATCACAGCATTACTTTTCAAACTAGAAATCATGGAAATGTCTACGGTTGGGCAGGAAGATGAAGAAAGAGTTGATAGATCTGCTCCAGGCTGTTACGTAGCTATTAAAAGTTATGTTCAGGAAGTATCTGTCATAATGCTGAGTGTGTTTGTGTCATATTTATAGAGAGCAACAAGATACAGAACAGGGATGTGATCAGATTGAATTGTAATTCAGTTGTTTCGCTTCTGTCTGCCTTTCTACGGTAAGTCTGTTAAACTCCCCCCTCCCTCTGGCCCGTGTCTCTTTGTTTTTTGCTTTTGTGTGGATGTGTTTTGTTTTGTTTTGTTTGAGACAGGATTTTTTTGTGTAGCCCTGGCTGTCCTGGAACTAGTTCTATAGAGTAGGCTGACCTCGAACTCCGAGATCTACCTGCCTCTGCCTCCTGAGTGCTGAGCACTTGGCATGTGTACTTCTTCTATATTAAATATAAACAGGTGCATGGATAGCTATCAACCTTATCTTTTTAAATTATCTATAAAAATGCCACAATCTTCTCAGTGTTGCTATAACAAAATGTCTGAAGTGGATACTCAAAAAAAAAAAAAAAAAAAAAGATCAACGTGGCTCACAGCTGTGGACTCCGAGAGTGTTACACTCCACTCCACATTGCTGAACCACATCTGGTGGAGGAACAGGAAGGGGAAGTGGATGTGGAGTGCGGCAGGAATCCGAACCCACTCTACATTGATCCTCCTTCTTAGCAGCCAGTTCCATCCAGTGTGACCCAACCCCCTCCAACAAGACCCTCGTTACTCCCCAGAGATCTGGTCACCTCTCCGTGGCCCCCGGCTCAGGGGTGCCACACCTCACAGTTCTGTTACACTGGGGACAAGCCACATCCAAACCATAGCCAGAGATGTACGCTGAAGGGAGACACTGAGGGCACCGAACTGAGCCCGGAGGAAGGAGAACCCAGAAGTGCGAGGAGAGGGGATGACGCTGACGCCCAGTGAACTGTCTGCAAAGTGTACGGAACTGCAAGAGGAGCGTCTAATGAAAACGGAAAAACCGCTGAGGAGGGACAGTCCATCGGAACATGGCGGTCTCGTTCTAAAAGCAGCAGCCAGGCCTCTGGTTCCCACTTCGTTTGCTGGGCTCTGTCTTCTCTAGGACAGTCTGTGTTTGGTGAAAAGCCAGCCAG